>JAQZBX010003584.1:0-64562 GCA_029593785.1 Cabassous unicinctus | reverse complement strand
GAGAGGGGGGTTGGCCCTGGCGGCGGGGGCTCAAGAATTGATGGACTGAGGGAGTGGCTAGCGTCATCTGTTGCCCATGATAAGGAGGAAGGAGGAAGGGAGAGAGAGAGAGGGAGGGGGAGGTTTCACACCACAACACAGGGATAAAGCCCTGCTCAGCACTCACAGCCTCAGTTAGTGATGTGAGTCACTCTAGTGGGGCTTCACTGGTAAGTAAGCCGCAAGAAGTCCATCTTCTCCAGTGGTGCTAACAGTCTTTTAACCGGACAAGTGTAGAGAGCAGTGTGGCCTTCACAGGGTCACATCCATGCACCTCATGCTCCATCCTCACTCTTTATGAGGGATTCCTCCACCCTCCAGGCAGCTTGGAAGGGGGCCAAGAGGAGTGAGCACTTTTCCTTTATTGGTGACTCTATTTGCAAAGGTTGTAGGGAAATGCCCCCCAATAATATTGCAGATACAAATCAATATCTTCAAATTAACAACTTTGTATGATTTCATTGTTTACTATTTTCATAATTTCTTTTAAATTATAACCAAATTATCAGTGCAAAGAGTACAAAAATAATTTATGTCTGCTATGACAAACTTCAAAATTCCTTCTCTAAGTTCCACTCCATTCCTCTTTCATCAGTGATATCTGCTTTGGCAGATCCTTTGGGGTACACATTTCTGTTTGTAAATACATGCATTCTCTAGTTTCATTAATCCCACCCCTATCACATATGAGAAAAATAATGGAGTACAACTTAAGAATATAAATAAGTTTTCTAGTCATGCATCTAGTCGTGCATCTTTGAAAGCTGCAACTTTCTTATCCTTCAGAAGCCTGAAGGTTCCAGGGTTGATTTATGGGGTGTTGCTTAGTCCCCAGCACAAATGAAGTGATGTATTACTTCCCCATTTCCTAGTTATGAAGTCACAAAAATGGATTTGATGCACATTTGAAGCATGAAGAACCATGAGTAATAGACCAAATAAAAAGGAGATATTGTTGTGCTTCCCAAATCAGAAGTTTAGATTATTGATATTGGATCTTTCCTCTTTTCTAATGAAGGCATTCAATGTTATAAATTTCCCTCTAAGCACTGCTTCTGCTGCAGACCACAAACTGTGAAGAAGCATAGGACAGTAAGAAGCAGAAAGAACCACATAACAAAAGGCTTGTGAATGAAGCTATATCCACTTCCACAGCAGTTCAGACTTAAGATGAAGGCAGAGAATGTAAGAAAGTTGGGGAAATATTTTCTCTGACTGCAAGCATTGTTTCCTCAAAATACCACTCCTATGAATTTCACTTCATTTTGAAGAAATTTGCATCATGCTTACATAAGCATGAGGGAATCTATGTAAGAAAGAAAGAATGAAGACAATGAGATTTGCCCACTTGTGCCACCTGGTAGTCCTCCCCTTTAAGTGTAATGAGTGTGAAGTTTAATTGGAAATTTAACCTCATGAGATACGTGAGAATTAATCCTTGATAGAAACCATTTGGGATTTCATGAATTTTTAAAGCTAGAGTCACATCAAAGAAACAATCAGGAGTAAAACCCTGTGTATGTAAGGAATTTGAAATCCTTCAGCCAGGCATTAAATCTCATTGAGCATGAAATATTCATACATTATTCAGTATTGTAATGAACTTGGGAATGCTTCCATTTGAAACAAAACCTCATGGAATATGAGAAATTTCAAACTAGAGAGAAACCATATGAGAGTCCTGAATGTAGTCTGCACTTTACACTCATGATTTTGTTCTCATTTTAAAAGCCATATACGGGAAAAACAATAGAAATGTAATACATGTGGGAATGTTTTCAACCTGACAGAAACCTCTTTATTCATCAGAAAATTCTTACTGAAGAGACATCATATATATGTGGGAAAGCTTTAATTCAAATATCAAATCTCAGATACAAGTGATTTCCTACTGCCAAGAAACCCTATGCATGTAAGGTATGTGAAAGAGCCTTTTGGTACAAATCATCTCTCGCAGGACATGAAAAAACTCATAGTGGACAGAAACAAAATGAATGTACAGAATGCAGATAAACCTTCAGCTTAAAGCAATAGTTCATTAAACATCAGCGTTTTTATTCTGGATCAAAACCCTGTATATGCAGTGAATGTGAAAAAACCTTCAACCAGAAGGAAAACCTCATTAACCATCTGAGAATACATACTGGAGAGAAACCCAATGAATGTGTTGGATGTGGAAAAGATTTCATTCAGAAAGCAAGCCTCATTACACGCCAGAGAAAACAAACTGGAGAGAAACCCTACATATGTAAGGAATGTAGGAAAGCCTTCATTAGCAAATCAAATCTCACTGACCATGAGAAAATTCATAGAGGATGGAGACCCTATATATGTAAGGAATGTGGAATAGCCTTCTGCCAGAGGCAGTATTTCATTAAACATTACAATATCCATACTGGAGAGAAATCCTGTGAATGGCATGAATGTGGAAAAGAGTTTTTTCAAGTCACATCACTTACTGTACATGTGATAATTCATACAAGTGATAAAACTTATGAATGTAAGATATGTGGGAAGGTATTTTCTCATAGTTCATCTCTTACCGTGCATGTTAGAAGTCACACAGGTGAGAAACCTTATTGTTGTGAAGATTGTGGCAAAGCATTTACTCAGCTCCCAATTCTTGCTTTATATGCAAGAAACCATACAGGTGAGAAGCCTTATCATTGTAGTGAATATGAAAAGCTTTTAGCCAGAAGTCACACCACATTTTTCATCAGAAAATTCATACGCATTAAAAATGCTATGTTTTCCTAGAATAAAGAAGGCCTTCAGCGATTCATAACACATGAGAAAAATTCATTCTAAAAATACCATGAATGTGGGAAAGCCAAAAAAAAAGCCCAGTACCTATATTCAAGAATTTGCATAAGGAGAAAGATTAATAAAATGGAAATGTGTCCTACACAAATTCATAGCATGCATTATTATTGTTGGACTTTTAGAAGCCTTCTTATTTAAAAGCCAAAACAAATATGGATCCTGCTATCCATCTGCTACTAATCATGTCTCTGAAATGAGGTTCAAACTCGTGCAGTAAAATGAAAGAAACAGTGGCATAAGATAAAATTACCATGGTTAGGTAATTTGATACTTTACAGAGAGCTATAATTATTAAAAATCATTTGACATTGATGCATTAGTTATATGGAATAGAATATATTGTCAAGAAACATGCCCATGAATTTGTGGGAACTTGGTTTATGATAGAACTGACATCACAGGTCAGAAAGGAAGGGATGGCCTATTAAAAAAATGAATTCAAGGTAATTGGCTCCCCATATGAGGAAATATTAGAACCCTGCCATACATTATACTGAAAAATTAGTTGCAACGGGATCAAAGACTAATATGCAGAAAACAAAAGTCTTATAAAAGTTTTAAAAGGAAATATAGGTGAATGCCTTTTTTATGTAAGGAGTAAGGGAGCATTTCTTAAAATCACACTTTGAGAATATACTGTAGAACAACTGGCACATATACAAGGAACTAAATATCATGTGGTCATTATATGAAATTTTTTTTGAGGTACCAGGTTTGGGGATTGATCCTTGTATGTGGGAAGCCGGCACTCAACCACTGAGCCACACCAGGTCCCCTGAGTTGGTTTCTTCATTTGCTTGTTTGTTTTTGTTTGTAGGAGGCACTGGGGACTGAAACTGGGACCTCCCATGTGGGAAGCAGGGACTCAACTGCTTGAACCAACTTTGCTCCCTACAATTTGTATTAAGGCATGTAGGAAAATAATGTAGCCAAGAGTAAAGAAATGAATGAATAAAGGGTGTTTGCACAACAGGAAACTGTAGAATAGTTATGTATGACAAAACAAATATGCAGGCAAGAAATTATCGAAGCATTTGAGTGAAAAATTAAAGACACAAAATGATGCATATACTATGCTACATTTTTGAAAGTTTGAATAAAACAATAACAAAGTACTGATTATGAATTCATATGTGTATGTAATAAAGAACAAAAATAGTTTGAAACTTTTAAAAAAAAGTACCCAGGAAAAAAAAGGAACATGGAATAGAGAACACAAATAGCACATGCAAAGAAAGCAGATTTAAATAAAGTAATAATGTTGAGTTATATTTAATAGTAACTATATTTAATATAAATATTCTTCTTAATCAAAATTAAGTGGATTAAAATAAGTATATCTATATATAATTATGTATACTATATAGTATACTATATAGATACATAAATCTCTGAAAGACATCTAAGACATAAAGCAAAGTAGACAGTAAAAGGTGGAAAACAATATACCATGTAAACGCTTTTAAAATAGAAAGTCTTATTTCACTTTGTCAATATCAAATAAAAGGGATACTAAGAAAAATATTAGAAATTGAGTGCCCTTTCATAATTATAAAAAGTGTAAATCCCCAGGAAGGTATAACATTTAAAATGTGTACCCATCTGTAAACATGGGTTTTGATAGGTGACAGAAGTACGGTATGTCAAAGAATAGGGCATTTTCTTACTACTCTCTCAACAATTCATAGAATAAGCAGAGAAAATATTAGTGAAGATACTGAATATATGGAACCATGAATAATAAATTTTACTTAATGCATAATATATGGAACAGTGAAAACTACAGGAAAATACACCTTTTCCTTTGCACTTAAGTAAATATAGGGGCAAGAAGGAGAAAAAGGAAATCACAGTCATCCTGTAACACGCAATGCTCACAGGGAAGAAAGGTGGAGGCAAAGAGAAGGGTACAGATGTGAACTTGTTCAGATGATGGGGCACAGGGTATGCAGATGGGATGGATGTGGGGTGGAGGAAAAGAGAGAAGAAAGGAGGCAAAGTTGCCACCAGAACCCCTGTCAGGTGGAGTTCCTGTACATGGAAAGCTGAAGCCAGAGGAGCAGGTTCCTGGGAGGAGCCAAGAGTTCTTAGTTGGCAAGTTAGATATCCACACAGAGGCATCATGAAACAGCTGTGTGTGTATCAGGACTGCATGGAATGGACTGGGATGGGTACATAAATGTAGAAGTCATGCCAGTACAGATGGTGTTTAAAACCAAGATGTTCCAGTGACAGAACAGGGTGGTAAAGAAGGAAAGTTGTTCACAGACTTAGCCCTGAAGAAACACTTATGCTGAGAGGCTCTGGAGAAACGGAGAACCCAGCAAAGGGGCAGAGGGCAAGGGCAGTATCGTCAGATAAATACAAACAAAAAAGGGTAGTGAGCAGAAGCTAACTGATAGAAGCATTTCAGGGAGGTGAGGCCAACAGTGTCAAATACAGCTAATGGAGTAAATTAGAAGAGGAAAATTTGGAGGCAATGGAAATGTTCTTAATTAAATCATGCTGAGGTTGCACAACACTGTACATTTACAAAAAAATGTATATTTAATTTTATGTCATGTAAATTATACTGCAATAGTTGTTCAAAAAAAGAATTTTGCATATCCTCTCATATGGTTAAGGTTTTCTATGCCCATGTATTCACCCTGGGGAAGTAAAAACATGTTTTTATAAAAAGGACTTGTATGTGGATATTCATAATAACTGTATTCATAATTCCCCAAACTTGAAGCAAATGAAAAGTCTCCCAAGATGATAATACATAAACATTTTGTAACATTGTCATTCAATGTCAAAGAACTAAATGTAAAAGCAGGGAGGATTACTGATGGACATAACCAAAAGCATCAACAAATTTCAAAACATTATTTTGAGCTAAAGGTAGGCACCAAAATATCTATTCTGATTTATTTCATTTTTATGACTTATAAAAAGTGGCAAAATGATTTATGGTGAAATGAATGAGAACAATGCCTGCATGCTAATGCAGGTTTTATGCATGTTGACTGAAGGTACAAGAGTTATTTCTGGATTAATGGAAATCACTGATTCATAACTTGATATGCTTGTTGGATACTGAGGGGTATGGAGAAGTGAAAAGTTTTAAAGCTTTGACAGTCATTCAGTTAAGATTGCCACATTTCACTGTATTTCAATTTTACATAACTTAAAAAAAAACAATTAGAAAGAGGGAAAGAAAAATGATCATTAGAATGTAATGGAGACAAGGACATTTTATTTTCTGCCTCTCCTCTCCCCTTTCAACACACACCAAAGATCCTCTCATAGATGACCTATCAAAGCTGACAGTTGCTGGTATGTTCCAGGTGGAATCCTGAGGAGTTCTCTGTGATTTCCTGTGGGCGACAGATCCACAGTTACTTGGCAGAGACTTATGGATGGCTGAGGTGCTGTAGATGGTCTGTGAACCTCTCTGAAGCCTGTTGCTGGGCTGATCCTTGGGGACCTGTGAGAGGTTGTGATGGAGCTGCTGCCAAAGGACGTATGTACAGGCCTCACATTCCACTTTTCATCATCTTACTGGAGGGTACCTTATTGTTATTCAGATTTACACAATTTGTTAAAAGCCAGATATATATGAGAAAAGCAGGTTGCCAAGACCCTGGGTGCACTGACTGAAGAGTAATGCCAGCTCCTTGACAAGATTAGTTTGCTCACAGGGTTTTGCAGAGACTGCCATATTGAATGGCAGGCTAGAGAAAGAGACTTTAAAATTCCCAGCCTTGAAGATATCTAGAGAAAGGTTGAGAGAATAAAAGTGATGCTGATGAGATTAACTTCACTGGTCCCAAAACTGAAGAAAAGAGAGCACCAAATGCTTCAAACTAAAGGAGGTGATTATGTATATGTTAAATACACTGAAGTCTCTCAAAGGGGTCATGAGAACCCCAATAGCAAAAGGACTGTTCCAAACCCCATCCACCCTCTGATAGCCTGTCCTCCATGAAAGTCTCCAGGGTCTGGAAGTTAAAGCAGCACTGTTCCCTCTACTCCACTCAGGCCTCCTGAGCCTCCAACCTGCATTCACCCCCCTGAAGTTCCCTGAAGCCAGGGGATTCAGCAGGCCCTCCTGCATTGGCTGAAGTTCTGCTAACTTCTTATTCTGGACAAAGCCAAGTCAATTCTTCCTTTTAGAGGAAAAGACTATCAACTTCCAGAGAAACACCAGGAAATTAAGGACTTTCTTTCTTTTCAAAGATAGTTTGAATTATCCCCCATTAATGGATGAAACTGCTACCATTTAAACCTTTACTCAAAGTGAAACTTGATCAAATTACTTTTCCCAAAACAATATTTCCTAATTTATATATATATTAATATTGAGTGAAATATATATATATATATTTTATTATAACATCTCTGACCATTTGGCAATTAGATGTAATTATGAATTCCAAAAATACAATTGGATCATGCTTGTAAACTAATCTGTTAATCTCTGCATGATTAAGTTATGATTAAGGCATTGACTAGGCCATGTCAGTAGGGCATTGAGTCCCACCCCTTGGTGGGTGGTGGAGTTGAATATAAAAGGTAAGGCAAATGACAGAAGGAGCAGTTTTTGAGAAGCAGCTTTGAAGCTGGAGAGAAGGCCCTAGGAGAAGAGAAGTGAGCAGTTCACCTGATAGTCTACAGCTGACCTTGTGTAGGGACCAGAGGAGCTAAGCCTGGAGAGAAATGCAGCCCCAGGAAGAGAGGAACCGAAGAGGCCTGAACCCTGGCAAACATCAGAAGCTGCCTTGCTCCAAAACATGGCAATGGACTTTGGTAAGAAAAGAAACTTAACGCGTTATGGCCTGGTATCTGTGGACTTCTAACTCAAAAACATACCCTTTATAAAGACAAACCCATTTTTGGTATTTCACATTAGCAGCACTTTGTCTGACTAATACAGCATCTATATATTATTAATATTGTATTGTAATTTTAAAAATATATGGTTTAGCCATAAAAGACATTTCAACATTAGCAACAATATTTTTGGAAGAGTTGAATTCCTAAGTCACAACTCCTCTGTAAAGGCATTTTTTTTAAAACTAAGTACATGAATTGTGGAAAGAGGGCATCAGATTAGGCAGGTAGTGCTCAACTCTCACAAAAACAATGGAGAAAGAGTGAAAAGCAGGCCGAGAGACCTGCTTTGGGAAGTCAGCAGACAACGAGAGTCCTTGACAACTCTCAGGAGGGTGAGGGACAGAGAGATGAAGAACCCAAAACAACAAACATGAGTTTCCAAACCCTGGGGGACTGGGGAAGGGCTCTCCTCCAGAAGCCCCAAGATGTTAAGCTGGGGTAAAATCCCAGAGTCAATGCAGCTGACTGAGAGAGGAACAGACATCTTCCGCCCTGTCAGCTATTACACAGGAAAAAGGAGGGAAATCTGGGGGCTTTTCATCAGTGAATTCAGCCATTAGAGCCTATTATGAATCTCAGCTCTGGGCAGACAAGACACAGGAAAACAGAGAATGATACACCTCCATGGAAAGGTGCTCCAAATGAACACTATCTGATGACCAGTATAGAAGTTGTATGGACAAAAACTGATTTTGAGTCTCTCTTTCCTCTAACACCTGGGAGAAAATCTGTACCCCATTAGTGAGTCCCTGGCAAAATTTTGATAACTTAAGCGAGGCAATTTTTAAATATTTAGAATAAGTCACAGAACATATCAAAGAAATGCTGTGAAAGAAAAACAGACAAGAGAGAGAAATTGGACATCAGAGTAAATTCACCAACATATTCAGATGCTTAGACATCAGCAAAAAATAGCAAGCGATACTGGGAAGTAGGAAGAGATGGCCCAGCCAAAGGAACAAACCATATATCCTGAAGAGATACAGGATTTAAGACAACTAATCAATAAAATCATACAACTCTTCTAAATCAATTTAAAGAATCGAAAGAAAATATGACTAAAGAGATAAAGGATATTAAGAAGACTCTGGGTGAGCATAAAGAACAATTTGAAAGACTGCAAAGAAAAGTAACAGACCTTACGGGAATGAAGACATGATGGATGAGATTAAAAATACATTAGAGGCACATAAGAGGAGATTTGAAATGCTTAAATACAGAATTAGTGATTTCAAAGACAGAACATATGAACTGGAAAAGACAGGACAGAAAGAAAAGAGAATGGGAAACATGGAACAGAGTCTGAGGGAATTGTATGACAATAAGAAACACCAAGATATGCAATATTGGTGTCCCAGAAAGACAAGAGAATAGAAAAGGGGCAGACACAATATTTCAAGAAATAATGAATGAAAAGTTCTCAACATTTATGGAAGACATAAATATCAATACCCAAGAAGGAGAATGTACCCAGAACCGAATAAATTGGAATAGACCTACATTGTGACACCTACTATGCGGACCAATAAATGTCAGAGATAGACAGGATTCTGAAAGGAGTAAGAGAAAAGCAAAGCATCATGTACAATGAAATGTTGATTAGATTAACATTAACATTGTGCTAGAAGTTCTAGCTAGAGTAATTAGGCTAGACAAAGAAAAGGCACTCAAATAGGAAAGGAAGAGGTAAAACTTTCACTGTTTGCTGATGATATGATCCTATATGTAGAAAATCCTGAAAAATCAACAACAAAGCTACTAGGAATAGACGAGCTGTGAAAAGTGGTGGGATACAAGATTAGTATGCAAAAATCAATAAACTTTCTATACACTACTGATGTGCAATCTGAGGAGAAAATCAGAAAAAAATTTATTTATAATTGTGACTAAAACAATCAAATATTTTTGAATAAATGTAACCAAGGACATAAAGGACCTGTATTCAGAGACCTACAAAACATTACTAAAAGAAATCAAAGACTTAAATCAATAGAAAGATATTCCATGTTCATGGATTGGAAGACTAAATAATGCTCAGATTTCAATTCTACCCAAACTGATCTACAGATTCAACACAATCACAATAAAAATCTGAATGCCTTTTTGGCAGAAATTGAAAGCATAATAATCAAATTTATTTGGAAGGTAAGGTGCCCTAAATAGCCAAGTATGTCTTAAAAAGAATGAAGTTGGAGGACTCTCATTCTCTGACTTTAGAGCATATCACTTAGCTTCAGTTGTGAAAACAGCATGGTGTAGGCATAAAGACAGGCACATGCACCAATGGAACAAAATTGAGAACCAAGAAATAGACATCACATCTACAGTTAAGGGATTTTTTTTTTAAGATTTATTTTATTTTTTTATTTATCTCCCCCCTTGCTGCTTGTGCTGCTGTGTCCATTTGCTGCGTGTCTTCGCTGTGTCTGCTTATCTCCCCCTTGCTGGGAGGTATTGCCGCATCAGCCCACGGCGACGCGCGAGCCAGCCTGCCCTCACAAGGAGGCGCCAGGGAAGTGAACCCGGGGCCTCTCATATGGTAAATGGGTGCTCTATCCATTGCACCACACCCGCTTCCTTCTGTGAGGTTGCTGTGTCAGCCCACCGCACCGCTCAGGCCGGCGGCCCTCACAAGGAGGCCTCAGGGTGCGAACCTGGGCCTCCCATATGGTAAACGGGGGCTCTATCCACTGAGCCACACCCACTTCCCAGTTAAGGGATTTTTGACATGGCTGTTGAGCCCATCCAGATGGGCCAGAACAGTCTGTTCAACAAATAGTTGTGGAAGAACTGGAAAGCCATATCTGAAAGAAAGAGGATCCCTATATCTCACAGTTTTAAAAAAAATTAACTCAAAATTCATCAAGGACCTAAATATAAAAGCAACAACCATAAAACCTGCAGAAGAAAATTTAGGAAAATCTTTAAGACCTTGTGGTAGGTGGTAATTTCTTAAGCCTTACACATAAAGCATGAGCAAATCCTCCAAAAAAATAGATAGGACCTCTTCAAAATTAAACACTTTTGCACTTAAAACGTCTTTGTCAAAGGGTTGAAAAGGCAGACAACTCAGTCAGAAAAAATATTTGGCAATCATATATCAAAAAAGGGTTTAATATCCATGATATACAATACGATGATACAATTCAACAATAAAAAGAAAAATGAGCCAATTAAAAAATAGGCAAAGACTTGGAAATATGATCTTTCTTCATATTTGGTGGTCCAAGGATGAAATACAAATGACAAATAAACAGATGAAAAGACATTCAACATCACTAGTGATTAGGGAAATTCAAATCAAAACTACAGTGAGATATCATTTCAAACTTATTAGACTGGCCACTACTAAAAAGTTGGAAAACTGTAAATGTTTGAGAGGATGTGAAGAGGTAGGAACATTTATGCACTGTTGGTGGGATGTAGAATGGTACAGCCACTGTGGAGGACTTTTTGGCAGCTCCTAAGGAAGTTAAATATTGACTTGTCATGTGAACTGACAATTCTATTGCTATGTATATACCCAGAAAAACTGAGAGCAGCGACATGAATAGACATCTGCATACTGATGTTCATAGTGGCTTTACTCACAATTGCCAAAAGTTGGAAACAAACCAGGTGTCCATCAACTGATGAATGGATAAACAATCTGTGATGTATACACACAATAAAATATTATGCAGCAGTAAGAAGAAATGAAGTCGTGAAGCATATGACAATGTGGATGAAGCTGGAGGACATTATGTTGAGTGAAACAAGCCAGACACAAAAGGACAAATACTGTATGATTGTACTACTATGAGCTAAATATATTATGTAAATCCGTGGAATTAGTAATTAGAATATTGTTCACAAGAAAATAGAATATGGGTAGAGAATGGAAAGTTAACGTTTAATCAGTGTAGACTGGGTTAAAAGGTTGTTTGTAAATCTTCAAAAATGAAATGAAATGTTGAGAGCACATCATGCTGTTTATGACTAGGAGAGCTATATTATGAGGGTATGATAGTGGTTGAAAGGGAAAACCTAAGGACATTTATATTACTGGAAGAAAAGTGAAAAAATGTAACTTGGGACTTTATAACATAGTGAAGCCTCATGTAAAATATGCATATGTGTAATATTGCTGATATGATTGTTTTTTTCCAAAATATAAATACAAGTTAACTAGAAGAAGGAAACAGAATAGCAGCAATATATGGCAGGTGAAGCACAGAGATTGAGAGGTGATGAGTTTTGTTTAGTTGGTTGTGTTTTGTTTTCGAGCATTGTTGTTATTTTTACTGGAATAACGAAGATGCTCTAAGAATGGCTGGAGTGGTGAATGCACAACTCTGTGACTGTACTGAATACCTTTGACTGTACATTTTGGATAGATTTATGATTTATTAATATATATCAATAAAACTGATTTGTTAAAAAATAAAAATATCTTCTGGGCTGTAATTAAACTGTATTCTTAAAAAGAAACATATTTAATATTTATATTCTAAAATAAGAGTGGTTAAAAAATAAAATTGGTAATTTTATATGTAGATGATTTTATTTCTCTGCCTTTAGTGGAACTGAGACATTTCTGACTATGCAGAAATCCTCTTGGACCATTTCAGGAAGACTCCACATCCCACTCTCATACCTGTCCTGGAGCACCTGACACAACTTACATGAAAGATAAGGAAGCAGCAGTTGTTTCTCCTCACAGACACAGCAGGCGTACCCAGAATTAGTAGTTTTAGACAAAAATAGCACTCCCTCTTTAGGCAATTAGCACTAACTGGAGATTATTAGAGATGGAAGGAAATTAGTAAGTGACACTTTGAGGAGGTACTTGGGGGCAAATATGGCAAAGGACATAGCAATCATTATAAGAAGGTAAATGATTTCTCCTCAAAATATAGTTTGGGCTGGGCAGAGAATAGTAAAATGAGAAAGAATGCACCTGTCCTCATGGAGCTGAATTTTAGGGGGCAGAGTGGACAGAAATACTGAACAGGGAAATTAAGCAGAGCACAGAGGATATCATGAGATGGTAAATTAATGCACAAGGAAGGGCAGGCATCATGGGTGTGGGTAAAGGGAGCTTGCGGCGGGGAGAAGTAAGGGAATCCTCTCTGAAGAGGGGACATCTAATCAATGAACCTGGGGCAAGTACTGCAGGATGAAGAGACAGAAGAGGTGATTGCTATGAAGTGGGTGTGAGAGTGGTGAGGTTGAAGATCAGCCAGAGGCCAGACAAAACTAAATGTAGTGAGTGAATGGTAGCCAGAGGAGTGGGCAGTAAAAGCTGACACCAGGTTAGGGTTTGATTTTAATTTAAGAGAGCAGTGGCTGCAATGTGGGGGAAAGGTTTAGCAGGAAGAACAGGTGGACACCCTGACAGGGACTCTTTAAGATGAGGATGTTGAATGCTGCACTGGGGTTGGTGTGTGGGGAGAGCAGAAGAGGCAGAGAAAAGGGTCAGGTCCACGGCCTGTTCTGCAGAGACCAGGAGGTTGCTGATGCTTGTGTGTGTTCCATTTAATTAGAGTTCTGTTCTCTACCTCTCAAGCCAGAGCCTGTCATGAAGTAACTGGTGATCCTGGCCACCCTTCCATATCCCTGTGCTTTGGAGGGAACAGCTGAATGGGGCTCTGTGTACCTGGGGGAGGTCTGTGTCTCTCTGTGCTCCTCTGGGGTTCACTATGAGACCCACATGGATCTGAGGCCTTTGCCCTGGGCAGCTTCAGAGCTCCATGAAAGCATCTTCCAGACTCCTACCTGGGTGTAGTGAGCCTGGTAACCAGCATTTTGGAAGCAAAGGAGGGTCAGGGGTAGGTGGTCTTACTATACAGCATTTCTCTGGAGTTTATGTTTCAGTGGGCTTCTCACCCCACCTCACCTATGCCTGTGTCTACAAATTCACAGACTCTTTCTCATCTTTCCCATATTCTGCAAAGCTGGTGTGCAAAACGGAATAAATACCTTTCAGATGTTTAATTTTCTTTGGGGGTTCATCAGCCATTCCATCCATTTCTGTTTTCAGCCTCATTCCTCAAGTCTACTTTTAATAGTGCCAATGTGTCCAATGCCAGAACTTTCTCTAAACACAAATCCAATGCTTCTAGTTAAGTGTTCATGTTTGCTGGACCTTAGAGTTCATTTGGTAGAGACAGATGCTGCATCAATGATGGGGTGGAGGCAGGAGCCTGACCAGCCTGGCTCTGCAAACTGTCAGAAGCCTAAATTGCTTAAGGGAGCAAGGGCAAGAAGACCCATGTAAGCTTTCAGAAACCTGCTTACCTGTGCAGCCAGGGTAGTTCAGAGGAAAGGTTCCTGCCTGGCATGTATGAGGTCTCTGGTTTGATTCCCAGTTCATCCTAAGAGAAGGGGATACACCAGGTTATTTTTATCGGTTCCTTTTTTGTTTTCCCAGGCTTGCTTTTTGTTGTTCTTTTCCCAGGTTTGCTTCCTGGTGTCTCCTAAAGACAGGCAGACACAGAGAGCACACAGTAATGGACACAGAGCAGACAGTGTGTGTAAACAATGATGAGGGAGGAATAAATAAATAAGTCTTTAAAAAATAAGTGATTTCATATTTTGAATATTTAACAAGAGAAATTTATTTATTTGTTTATTTTACCGGGAGGTCCAAGGGATCGAACCCAGTTCCCGCCATATGGAAGATGTACACCCAACAACTTCAGCCACATCCCTCCCAGAAATATAATTTTAATGAATAAATATGACTCTTAAGTACACCAATTTATTCATTACCTTCTCATTTTGAGCAAGTATCACCTCTAAATATCGATCTATCTATATATTTTATACACATATCAATCACAGGGAAACAAACACATTTCAGTAAACTGAAATTAATTTAAAATAATCTGAATCATCGCTGGGTCGTGGCAAATTGTCTAACATGGCAATTTTCTCAATTAAAAACAAGAGAAATTAAGAAGTATATTTCAAAAAATTTATTGACAAGCTTGAATCGATTAAAGCCAGGAAAATAAAAAGCACAATAAATTTTGGTTTTGTGAGTAAATAACAGTTATAATGAAAACAATGTAGTTGTAAATTTTTCAACATTTTTTCCAACTATGCTGGCACTGCAGGTAAAATGAACCATTTAAAAATGAGTAAAAGCATTTGCTAAGGGACCCCACTCCCCCCTTTCCCCTCGGGGTTGTCCCCACCTTACCTGACAGGAAGGCTCTGATACTCTGCACCTCAGTGGTGTCCATGCTCTTCCCTCTACTCTGAATCTGTCAGAACTGCCAACAGGCACAATCTTGAATCCTTACAAAACCCTACAGCAGGCCAGGATTTCCAGGAGGCAAAACACTAAATGAACATTACTCTGGTAAAGTAAGTTTTGCTACACTGCTGCATGAGAAAGCATAAACCACCCTCGCTGTCTAAGAAAACACTGTCGGATGAGCCAGGTGAAAGGCTCCTCCGCCACAGCCCTGAAGAGAACTCACCGCCAGCGCAGCGGGAATGCCCCAGGGCCGCAGCGGTCTCCTTCGTGGTCTCGCTGAACCAAGCTGCTTGCTCATGCCCGGCAGCTCCCGGACCCCGGAACCGAACCGCAGGCATTTCTGGGGTTGGCGGCAGCCCCTGCAGTCCCGCAGTGTGCAGTACAGAGCGGGAAGCGCCACGCTCCCGGCATTGCCTGCTTCCAGCCCTCTGGATGAGTCACTGCAGGGGTTCCCAATACCTCAGGTCAGCGACCTGGTTCGGTGAAGTAGCCAAAAAGACAGTCCCCAGGGAAGGCCTTGGGAAGGAAGGACCTGCAGAAGGAGCAGGAGCGGGATGCCTCTGCCTACATCCAGCCTCTGATGCAGCAGGCTCCTATTCCCACCCCCACGCTTCTGTCAATCCCTGGGTGAAGCTCAGGATGCATCACAATGGTTTTCTCTGTGGTCCAATGTGATTCCCCCTGGAGGCCCCACCTGCCTGGGTCCTCCCCTCTTCCATCCCACCCATCTTTGCCCCATGCAGGCAGCAGATGGCCACAGTGTGTTTCTGAATTAATGGGCCTCAGTTGGGATCACCTGTCCAGAATCACAGCACCAGGTGTAGTGGAACCCACCCAAGTCAATGTTTCCAGTCCAGGGCTTAGAGAGATGCAAGCCTGGCAGAAACCCAACAGGGTACTGCCTAAGAAGGGGTGGTGAGAGGTTGAGGCTCCCCCTACGCCATTTGCCTCTTTGGAACATTTCCCCAGGGAATCCCTGCCAGGTGTCCACTGTGTGTTGTAGGGGAGGGGCCCCTTCACAACCTTCCATCTGAGCTCATGGGGAAAGAGCCATGGTGTTAGTAATGACATATTAAAAGTAAACTGAAAAAAGCTATATTTCTGTCAATTTTGTTTAATGTGTATGCTCCCTAAATTTAGAGAGATTTACTGATCAAGCATGCTAATGTTGCATCTACTAATTAAAATGAAAAAAAGAAAATTACGTTGGCATTTAACTGAATTGTCATTGTCCTGACATGTTTGATTTTTATGGCAATTGTAAGGAGTAAAATGTTTAGAGATAATTTCCAAAATCATTTTGGTAACTTAAGTATGTAAAGTATATAGAATTATTTTTATTAAGGGAAAAGAAAGTAATTTATCCTAAAATAAATAACTAGTTATTAAAATGAAGAAAATGTGGGACAAAACTTGAACAAGTGTAAAGAGTACAGAAGGATTGCAGAAAAAGAATATTTCTTTATCAATGTTGGATGATTTAATAGGACTATCAACAAAATTTTTAAAGACTTATAAAAATTATAACAATGCAAATCTAAACTTTGGACATTGAAGATGCAGAATAGGGAATGGGAGGCTGCTCTCTTCAAGATATTGCAGAAGGGAAGCTGCAGGACTGTGGGTAAACTTGGAAAGTGCAGCTAGAGACGGGGAAGCCAGTTGGCTGGGGGAAAAGGAAGCTTGGGAGATAAGGCATACAAGCCAGCACTTAGCCAGATCAAAGGGAGAGGGAATCCATGGAAGTAATTTGCCTGGAAGACCAGCATTCAGCCAGCTCTAAGAGTAACGTTGTGGGTGGGTTTGAGAGTGCTGGAATATGATGGTTAGTAGGTTGGGGTTTGGACTGGAGTATTCATGGAAAAGGGGGGCAGATGGAGAAATGAACAGGTGAACCCTGGGGATTTGTAGGTCTATGGTAGAAACTGCAAGTGTGGGAATGTTCTTTTGGCAAATATGGTGGGAGAGAGTCTCTGGTGCAGGGTGTAAGTGTTTGGGAGATAGGTGGGAAAGGGTACAGCTGGGGCATAATTTGATGAACTATGAATGTGCTCATGTGGTTGTGGGGTGTTATCTCAGTGGGTGGAGACCCACACTATAAACAACAAAATTTTAAAATCCCATCCTGGGGAGTCCCACTACATTCTCAAATAGAGGGGCAAGAATCTCTTTTGCACATAGGCAATGCCTAATAGAAGAAAGCAAACCAGTTTGTCAACCCCTCAATATTAATGCATATAACTATGGATGTAATTCTTGAATTCATGAAACTTAGTGGTTACCATAGGTCCAAGGGATGGGAGAGAGATTAATAGGTGGAATATAGGACATTTTTGGCATTCAAATTATTTTGCATGATTTTGCAATGATGAATAGAGGCCATTATACTTTTTGTCAAAATCTAGAAAATTGTACAGTGTAAACTGTAAACCATAAAATAAACTATTGACCATGTTTAGCAGCAATGCATCAATATTTGTTCATCAATTGGAACAAATGTACATACACATGTAACATGTTATTAATAGGGGAAAATGTGAGGGGAAAAGAAATATAATAGAATCACCTATATTTTCAATATGACTTTTCTGTAAACTAAAGTTTCTTTGAAAATAAATTGAAAAAAGTAAGGAATTACAGAAGAAATTGTAAACATAGATAAAAGATAACATATTTTATGGGATGAAAGGCACAATGCAAGAAGTATTTTTAGCTTCATTTATTAGGAGGTTTTGGATTACAGAAATTACAACTATTGAAGGGAGGATCACTGGTGGAACGTATCAGTGTTGAGGGATGTTTGGGGAAGGATGCATCTGGGGCATGCCTCTATGGAATATATATATGTTCCTGTGGTCATAGGATGTTATCTCAGTGGGCAGACACCCACATACTAATAAAAAATATCAAGTTGCCATCCTGGGGAATAGTGCTACATTCTCTAATAGAGTGGCAAGAATCTCTAAAGTACATGGACAATGCCTAGCAAAAGAGTACAGACCAATAGTCCAGGCCCTTGGTATCAATGCTTGTACTACTGAAGCTTATACTTGTAAAATTGAATCTTAACCTAGTGTACAGTTTGAGATTATTTAAGAATCCCAAAAAGATCATATTTGTAAATGAATTTGTTCCTCTTGTTGTGATACCCTTTTATTATATTAAATTCAGTTGAGGGTACTTTGATTAGGTTACCTGTTAAAATTACTCTGAGGGCTTTTTTTTATTTGACTACCTCAGTAAGATATGACTCAGGTTGAAACTGCACTCCCTGCTGGGTCTGATATAAGCAGACACTCAAGTAGACTCATGGGAAGAGAAGTGAGCTCTGTCATTTTTTATCTTGAGGTGCTGAGGAGAGATGAGCCTAGTTTGCTGCTGACCATGGGAAGCGACCAGAGCAGGTGAGACAGATATTGAAGGCCTGGGAAAAAATGAGCCCTATGCCAGGAGAAAGAGAACTGGAATCCCAGAGGGGAAGGAGGGACTAAGCAGAGATCAGCAATTATCTTACTTCAACACATGGCAACTGACTTTGGTGAGAAATCAACCTTGAGTTGGACTTTTTATGGTCTTGTAACTGTAAGCTTTTACTCAAAATAAATACCTTTTATAAAAGCCAACAGATTTCTGTTACTTTACATCAGCACTACTTTGGCAGGCTAATATCTCTAGTAAAATATATTGCCTAAGAGTTATCTCCTGGAAACCAACTTGTTACTCAATTATGGCCTCTCTCTAATCCAAACTCAGCATATGAACTCACTGCTTTCCCCACAGTGTGACGTGACTTCCCAGAATAGGCCTCCCCGGCACCACAAAGAGGGATTATTACCAAGCACCAACTAGCAAAGCCTTTGGAAAAAGACTTTGATCAAAAGGGGCAAATATTAAATACAAATAAATTTTAATGGCTAATAGATTTCAAAGTTAGTCAGGAAGTCATTCCAGAGGTTATGCTTATGCATGGCTCAGCAGGATCTCACTGACTGCCACAGTAAATGATGCAAGGGTGCTCCCAAGGCTCTAGAGACATCTGAACACTATAGGCAGGGCAGACAACCCAGAAAATCAGCACCTTATTGATGGGCTTTAACTTGGAATTAAACTATCTCCCCAATACAATGGAGTAAGACTCATTTATAATTTCCCTATACATGGTTCTTCTGCCACTTTTATTTGAACCTGTAATTAGCACTATAGCCATTAAATATATGTCCCAGAAACTTACATCTTCTGGCTGTTCATATGCCAGTTGAGCCCTGAATCTCATCAGAGTTGCAGCCAACACCTACTCTTCAATTCATCAGACTCACCCAACACAACAAACAAAATGGGGATGATGGATAATACCCCTCCCAAAAGAACAGAGAGTATATACAACTGCAGGCAAGACAGTTCCATCCATCTGCCCATGGGATCTAAGCTCCCTCTCAAACTGAAACAGAGTGGGCATCATTATTACAAAATCTTCAAGATTGAGGAATGAACAAACATATGGGGAGAATGCAACTGTAGATCAAACTAGACTTATTATTTTAGTAATGGAAGAATTTGTAATATTGATATAAAAATTGTGGTCACCAGAGGTTCTGAGGGGAGGAAGAGGGAAGAAAAGGTGTAACATGGGGCATTTTGGGGACACTGGAATTGTTCTGCATGATATTGCAATGATGGATACAGGCCATTATACATTTTGTCAAAATCTGTAAAATTGTACAATAAAAGTGTAAACCATAATGTAAACTATAAATCTGTAAAATTGTACAGTACAAATTGTAAACCATAATGTAAACTATATTACTAACTATAGTAGCAATACTTAAATATTTGTTCCTCAATAGTAACAAATATACCACACTAGAGGTGTTATAAATAGGGAAGTGTGAGAGAGGGAGAGAATGAGGTATTTGGGAATCCCTTATATTTTCAAGGAATATAACTTTTCTGTAATCTAAAATTTCTTTAAAAATAAAGAAAAAACTAAAATTTGCTTCTCTCTCTGTTGAGTGCCAATGTTTCTTAAATAATTAGTCCAATTTAGTAAAAGGTTATAAAGTGTTTTTCTCCAGAATAATCCGTGTAAAAAAATTTAAAAGCCATTGTTTTATCAAAACAACTTTGTGTACTTTATTAAGAAAAACAAGTTGTGTCACTATTTTTTTGCCCTTTCCCCCCTCCCTTCCCCCTGCTCTTTTTGCTGTCTGTGTCCATTCTCTTTGTGATCTTCTGTGTCTGTTTCTTTTTCTGACTTCTCTTCCCATTTTTCTCCTCTAGGATTCATTGAGATTCAATCCTGGGGACCTCCAATGTGGGAGAGAGGTACCCCTCACTTGTGCCACCTCACTTCCTGGTTTCTGTCATGTCTCACCTTGACTCTCCCCTGTGTCTCGGTTGCATCATCCTCTTGCTGCATTGCTCCCCGCATGGGCCTGGCTCAATGCACAGGTCTGGAATGGCCTTTACCAGGAGGCCCTGGGGATTGAACCCAGGTCCTCCCATATGGTAGATGGAAGCCCAATCGCTTGAGCCACATCTGCTTCCCTGTGTCACTTTTAAAAGAACACAATATTCAAACCTAACAACTTTAACATTTTGCTTTTTCAAAGTCAAACCATAAAGAATATTGTTAGGACAAAAGCTGGGCCTTTGGGGATAACCAGAGGGAAAAGCCTTAACACGAGAGTTAGACAGAACTTACATTTGTTGTGACTGCAGACAGGAGCCAATGTTGGTCTAAAGCTATTCAGACCTGACTCTCTGTGCTGCGGTTTCACTCTGGCTTTAATACCTAAGTTAATAATTAGCATTTGCTTTGATTACTCATTAGCTTTTATGCATATGGATGAAAATACATAGCTAGTTATTTAATTGTATGATTAGTATGTTGAGGAAATCACACTTGCACATACTTTGAATGATTAAAAAATGGGCGGAAAACTCCACCCCTGGGTAGGAATTTTACTATGTTAATTAAGCAAGTTGACATGAGGACAGCAAGGGGCTTCTTCTGTGCAGGTCAAGCCAACTAGTTGAAGCTTGTTTTCATACTTCATTGCTTCAACAAGATATTCTCGACCACCAAAAGCAGAATTTGGCACCAAGAGAGGGTTTCATCTCATTACCTTATAATTTACATATAATTCATTCTTTTGCATCCTAGCAACAGGGAGAGAAAGAAGTTATTTTCTGGTATTTGGTCATCCTATACACATCAATAACTTTTTAATTCAAATGATTGCAAAAGATTTGTTCTTTCACCTTGAAAAAAAGGAAGTGCTAAAAGTAAAGTTCATTTGATGTAAATTGCATATAAAATGTTTAAAGAGTTGTTAAAATTAATAAGAGATTTTCTAAAATTATGATAATTAAATTTGTATGGGTAAAATATTCATATAAATATTAAAAGGCTGTATAAACTTTCATTGTCAAATTTATAAAATTTGACACTGTTTTCTTCATATTAGACATTAATAGAACATAATTAGTCATGGTTTTAAGTATTTTAAAGATATGTCATAGAAACAACCAACTTTCCTTATCAGTTACATTGCTTTGTTCTGAAGCTTCTCTAAAAGTACACATATGTACTTTAGGGACTCTTTCCACTCCATTAGTGCTTGTACAAAGGATATAAAGGCATTGGTCACCAGAGCTTGTGAGGGGAGGGAGAGCGAAGAATTAGTGTAACATGGGGCATTTTTGGGACATTGTAATTGTTCTGAATGAGAATGCAATAATGGATATAGGCAATATACATACTGTCAAAACCTATAAAAATGCGTGGTGCAAAGATAAACTATAATGAAAACTATTGGCCATGGTTAGTAGCAATACTTCAATATGTGTTCATCAATTGTGACAAATGTGCAACACTAATGAAAGATGTTACTAATGGAGAGAAGTGTGGAAGGGGAAGGGTGTGGGGTATATGGTAATCACCCTAAAATTTTGATGCATCTTTTATGTAATCTAAAGCTTCTTTAAAAATAAAATAAAATAAAAAATTTACATACAGTCAGCTACAGATCAAAGAAAATAAATGGAACTTTAAAGGAAAGCAAGGCAAGTCTGTAAATTATATTCTGCTTGTTAGCCCCATTTGTCAAAATAACCCCACATGACCATGGACAGTGCTGATAGGTCTCCCCTGGTCTGATAACAGATGGGGCAAAACCCCCAACCCCATCCCTAATCCAACAGGATGTACAAATCTGAAAACCAATGATGGAATATCCAAGATTATCAAATGTCCTGTCTGACATTCCAACACGTCCATTTTTCCCTCCCCAAAACCTCCTCCCCAAAGGGTAAAAATTAGCAATCTTCCATCCTATATATGTGTGACATTTCTATGCACCCATTCTGTAAACTCACCCAGTTACACCAGCTCAAATGAGGCAATACCAAACCTGGGCATGCAGGCTGAAGTCTCCCTTCAGACCCCTCCCATGCCGGTGATCTAACAAACTTCTCTGCTTGAATTTTGTTCTGTCTCTGAGCCTCATTGGACCAGAACTAAAAAACCGTAGTAAAAATATAAAGGAGAAACAAACAAAGTAAAACTTCTGCTATGATCTATTTTTAATAATCTCAATATAAGTTAGTTTTCTAACAATTTATTTCTAAAATAGCTTTATCTTTAAAATGCTCACAAGGAAATTAGGGCCTAAATTATACTCTCTTGCCACAGTCACATTTGTTTTTAAACTTTAATTGTTATTCCTAAGTTTTAAAGTGCTTTACTCTTTATGTTTATCCTTGTAACTCCCTAGAACCTTAAATATCTGTGTAACACCTAAAACTCAGAGTTAAATTTCTCCAGCTGTGGAAATACCAAAGAAGTTACATTTATTCTAAAGAGAAAACTCTCACTAGAACACTCTCATCTCAAGGTTATCCATATCATCCCCCAACCAAAAACCAAAGAATAAGTAGGTGCATTTCTTAGGCTTGCTGGATATTGCCCTTTGGGGGCCCCCTCCTTTTCTTCCTTTGCCTGACCCCTTTATGATCTCCTCAAACACTCCCAACCTGAAGCTTTCTCACTATCTAGCCCCAACCTTTCAGCATCCCAGACTGGGCACCAGGGCTGTAAAAATCCCATCCCCTTGGGCTTCCTTCCAGCTCTAAATGAATGAGGAAGGAGGAAATGCATGTGGGACCATTTTCACCCCATTGGCTACTACAGCCACACTCTGGATGGGGTCACTCAGGGCCTCCCATCTTGCCCATGTATGGTCATGGCTCCTGTGACTTTAGCTCAAGCCCTGTCTGAGTGTTTGACTCAGCTCTCAAAATGGTTGTGCCTCATACCATGGAGACACTGTTAAACAGCCGTGATAACCAGAATTTCTCTCAAGTGGCCTGGTACACCTAGAAGCTTGCCTGTTAAGTGACCCTAACATTTCAGTAGAGCATGCTAGGACTCTCAACGTTCCTTCCCCAGCTCACCTGCCAAAGATGACCCTGAGCCCCATAACTGCATCAGCCTTCTCAAATCAGTTCTCAGTCCAAAACCACGTATCCAAGGGTTAAGAGTTTATAAACAATTATGATTACTGAAACATTATGTAGATGCCTTTTAAGTTAGCCAAAAAAATTTAATATGTGAATGACTGAAACTGTCTAGACCAGTTCTTAACCCATGGAAATATTTCAGGGGGTCTGAGAGCTTGAATTGAAAAAAAACAACAACTTATTATCTGTGTGTGCATGTGTTTCTAAAAAGAAGATTGCATATTACAGGCATCATCAATCCCAGGGGAGATCTTAAAAGGTGTAAAAAAAAATCATGAAATAATGGGAAACCAAAAGACAACCATGACAAAAGAGATTTATGAGGCAAATTGGTAAGTTATGTTTCTGTTTGTGTGTCTGTCTGTTTGTTCAATGTATATTTTCATACCTCTGGATGGTAATATCAAGTTAACAAATGAAAATTCTTGAAAGAGCACTATTGAATTTGCTAAAAATTAAATAAGCACTTATATTTCTATATGTAAATGAATACTCCTGGAGTCCAAATTAGAAAAAACAAACAGGATGACAAAGCTCATATAAAAATCTGACTAAAGAAATTATTTCAAGGACAAAACACCTCAAAAGGTTGTCCTGAATACTTTCATAATCTTTCTGTAGCCTATCCTACCCCCAGGGTCTTCTATCCTTGACTGAATTCCAGCAACTCATTAAAATTGGCTAGATACTTTGCAGTGTGGGCTGGGTGTGGAAAGGTAGGGGCGATGTGAGTTTAATTTAGAATTCTGCCTACTAGGCCTGGAAATTATAAATGATAGGGACAGAGGGAATTTTTCAGTATAAACCTTGATTTGCACAGTCTGTCATGTAATTACCCAATTATATTTTAACAGCCTTGAGATGAAAATAATTAATAAACCAATTGCTAAATTTCAGTATGTAAAAAGATCCATGAAATCTATGAAAAGGTTTTTCCATATTATAATTAAAACAAATAAAAAACTTACTATGTAATATATTCCCCAGGGCCTAATAGTTGGTAGGCTTTTAAGGTTATATTTTTAAGTTATTATGTAAACAAAGTAATTCTAACCTCCTATGAAGGAAAAGAAAAAAAAATTCTTACATAAAATATTATTTTAATTTTATTCTACTTTGGTGTAATTTCCTGGGATCTATACATATATTAATAAGTTAACATTATGTCTGTTTCCCCTTTAAGATGATAAAGTCATAAGTTTTTAACTAATGAAACTATTAAAAATCTCTTTTAAAAATAATTGTTTTGATTAAAGTGAAATGAATAGGTTTTCATAGAACAGAATCAGTTACTTCCTGAAAACTTCCTTGTTGCTCAAGTGTGGCTCTCTAAACCAAATAATCTCCAATTTTTCTTACCTGTAATATCATTGAAGCAAACACCCAAATTCTCTTATTCCTCCTCTTCTATTCCCTGAATGCTGCTCCTCTTTACCAGATATCTTTTCATTTATTTAGGTCTTTGTAATTTCTTTCAGCAATCTTTTTTTGTTTTCAGTCTACTGGTCTGTGTATAAGTCCTTTACGTACTTGGGTAAATTTATTGCTATATATTTTAGTCTTTTCTTTGGCATTGTAAATGGGGGTTTTTCTTGGTTTTCTTTTCCAGTTGTTCATTGCTGGTGTATAGAAATAAATCTATTTTTTTCCATGTTGTCCTTGTAACTTGCCACTTTACTGAATTAATCTGTTAGCTCTAGCAGCTTTCCTCTAGATTCTTTGGATCATGTCGTTTGCAAGTAGAGAGAGTTTTGCTTTTTCTTTTCCAATCTGGATACCTTTTATTTATTTTTTCTTGCCTATTTGCTCTGGTGAGAATATTCAGTACAATGTTCGGGAGGAGTTGTGTAAACAGGCATGCTTTTCTTGTTCCTAATCTTAGCAGGAAAGCTTGCAATCTTTCACTATTGAGTATGATGCTAGCTGAGGCTTTTTCATATATGCTTTATAATGTTCAATACACTCTTGTTTCCTTTTTTTTATTATTGATTGCATGGCATATATTTTTTAATCCTTTTACTTTCATCCTACCTATACTGAGATAGTTGAAGTGAGTTTCTTGTCGAAAGCACTTTGTTGGATCATGCTTTATATCCACTCTATCACTCTACTTGTTTTTTCCCAAATCAATTTTATTGATACATAGTAATAAAGTAAACAATTCATCTAAAGTGTCAAATCAATGGCATTTGGTATAATCACATAGTTGTGTGTTCATCACTTCAATCATTATTAGAGCATTTTATTTATTTCATAATAATAATAATAATAATAATAAACAGACAACTACGAAAATTCCTCACCTCTCAATCTCTATATTTCCCCTGCTGTACATAACTGCTGTTTCTGGCTGTTCTTGCACAATTATTTATTTGTTTATTAAGCAGTTTTATTGAGATATAATCACATACTATAGGATCTATCCAAAGTGTATAATCAATGGCTTTTAATATAATCACAATGTAGTACATTCAATTAAAAAATTTAGAACAATTTCATTACTCTAAAAAGAAAGACTCCACACCCTTAGTATTCCTTCCTTAGACCTACATAACCACTAATCTCATTTCATCTTTATAAATTGATTTATATTTACATTTTATATAACTGGAATCATATAATATGTAGTACTCTGTGTCTGGTCTTCTTCACTTAATATAATGGATTTTTTGTCTGATTTTAACACTTTTTTACTAACTTATATTTGTTCAGGTTCAAAGAAAAATGGTCTTCTGTATGCAATTCTATGGATATTCATATTTCACATAATAAATTTATATATCACCTAATATATTTAGTTCTTAATAGGAAAATTATACAGTATTTTTGCTTTTGTGTCTTGCTTGCTTCACTCAACAAAATGTCCTCCAGGTTCATTCATGTTGTCATATGTTTCATGAGTTCATTTCTTCTCAATGCTACATAATATTCGATCATGTGTATGCTCCACAATGTTTGTCCATTCATCAGTTGAGGAACCCCTGGTTGTTTTCATCTTTTGGCAATCATGAATAATGTTGCTATGAACATCAGTGTGCAGATATCTGTTCAGGTCACTGCTCTCAGATCTTCTGGGTATAAACCCAGCAATGATATTGATGGGTCCCATGGCAAGTCTATATTCAGCTTCCTTAGGAAACAGTCTTCCACAGTGGCTGTACCTTTCTACATTCTGGAAATAATACATGTGGAAATAAGACTAACCTTGGCCACACAGTGCTCCCAGAAGAAGTGAAATTAAGTTGGTATCTATTGTGAATTAAAATTCGTATAGGAAATAGGATCATGCAATATGGAGAAATTAAATGGGATTGTCCCATTAAGTCAAGATTTTCAAAGGAGGACAGCACATTAAGGAAAGCTTGAGCTAAAAAAAATATGTCCATTTATTTGTCTTCATGCCTGTGATTTCAGCTGGGGAAAATGTGATCAATAATAATGGCCTCGCCTAAAAGTTTCTGATAATAAGCTTTTCATTGACAGTCATATGAGAAATATAAAAAAATACATGTAAATTCATTAATTTAATCCTCCATGCAGTCAGAGAACTCCAAAGCCATACCAGAAATTTCCCTGCATGTAGAAGGCAGTTCCTACAAAACACAGTGAGATTGTAGGCACATCAATGGGGAAATTCCTAGGGCCATACATGTATGCTCAAGTCACATGCCCAGAAAGGATTATGGTGGTCCCTACATTTTTGTCTGGAGCAATTTTCTAACTCAATATATGGATAAACTGTGAAGAAGAACATCTGCACAAGTCCACCTGCAAAGACTGGGAAAGGCATTTTCTTTTTCCTTTTATTTTGATAGCTCCCAGCATTCAGGGAAATCTGCCATAATACTGGCTGGATACATACTTAAAAAGCAGAGACCTCAAAGTAAAAATTCCTGCAATAACACAATAAAGTATCAAAATATCCAGGTTTCAACAAAAAGTTACAAAACATAAAAAGAAACAGGAAGTGATGGACCTGGAAAAGAAGAAAATATAAAGCAATTGAAACTATCAATGAGGAAAACAGACATGGGATATACCAAATAAAGACCTTTAAAAAAATGTTCCTTAATATGGTCAAAGACCTAAAGGAAAGCATGGGGAAAGAAGTAAAGGAAATCATAAAATGGTAGATTGACATGAAGAGAATGTCAGTAAAGAGACAGAATTTATGAACATGAACCAAACAGAGCTGAAAACCACAGTAATAGAAATTAAAATTTCCCTTGAGGGTTACAACAGTAGATGGAAGCTGGCAGAAAAAGGAATCAGTGAACTTGAATATAAGATGATTGTAATTGAGGAGCTGAAAGAAGAAATAATGAAGAAAAGTGAACACAGCCTGAGGAATCTGTAAGATACCATCAAACACACCTATATGCACATTTTGAGAATCCCAGGAGTAGAAAAAGGAGAGAAAGGAGCACATAGAATATTCAAAGAAATAAAGGATGAAAAATCCCCAAATGTGATGAAAGACAGTATGCATCCAAGATGCTAAATGAACTCAAAGCAGGATAAATTGAAATAGACACACACCGCAGCATTTTATAATTAAAGTGCTGAATGCCAAAGATAAAGAGGATTTTGAAAGCTGCAAGAGAAAGTCAATGTCTCATATACAAGGGAGCAGCAATAAGGTTAAGTGTCAATTTCTGACTGGAAAACATAGAGGCAAGACAGCTGGGGAATGACATGTTTAAAGTTCTGGGAGCAAACAATTTCCAACCAAGAATTCTATATCTGGCAACAACAACTTACAAAAGTGCGGAGAGATTAAGACATTCCTAGATGAACAAATCTGAGGGAGTTCATCACCTCTAGACTGAGCACACAACAAATGCTAAAGAAAGTTCTGTAGGTTGAAAGGCAATAGATCAAAGCGATATAAGAAATAAGTATCTCTAGCAAGGACAGTGACATGGGTTCTATTGTGTTTATGGTTTGTTAAGGCTATTTTTTATTTCAGTCAGGACCTATAAATGCAAATACATGAAATGTAAAGATAAAAACAGTGGTTTGGGGTGCATAATGTATAAACAAACTATTTGTGAGAATTACTACATAAATATGGGGGTCAGAGAAGTATAGGAGCATAGTTAATATATACCTTGAAATTAAGTTTTTATCTAAGCAAATATGACTATTAATGATTTGAGATGATAATTTAAGATCCATGATAATACAAAAAAAAATCAGAAAATATACAGACCCACAATGACAGAAATGGGAATACATTTTGCAAAGGCTGAAGTGACAGGTGATATGGGGAATTAATGTTTAGTGTGTATGAGGTTTCTGTTTGGGGAGATGGGAATATTTGGAAGCTAATTAAGGTACCACAACCTTGTAAAGAGGAGTGATGTCACTGGATGGGGGGTTTCCAGTGGATAAGATGGGAAAATTCTTGTTGCATATATATTCCCACAGTTAAAAAAAAAAAGAATGAACAGCTAAATAGACAATGGCAATTAAATGCAATACAGTGAGTGATGTGGTTCAGGTCATTTGCCTCCCATGTGGGAGGTTTCAGGTTTGGTTCCTGGTGCCTCCTGGAGAAGGGGAGCAAACAATGAGCAGACAGATAAGAGAACCATCTGTGGGGAGATAAATAAAAATGTTTCTAAAAGTAAACAAATAAAAATCTTAATAAATAATTGCAATACATCTGCATAGGATCTATTAAAATGTGATATATAGCTAATTGCATTAGACTTTATTTGTCCTCTTGAATTCTCTCATTTGGCAATTAAAGCAGCATGATAACACTATCTGATGAGGTTATTAATATCTATAGAGGAAATATTAAACACAATTATATAATAAATGGGGGAAGGCAAAGGTACATAATGGTATACCCTTTACTTGAACTGGTACAATTTTGATACCAGTAAACAATGAGGACTTTTCTATGTATACAAAAGTATGTATACCATCTAGAGCAACCATTTAAAAACTGAACAATTAAGTATACGAAAAAACTTTAAAACTGGGATCCAAAATATTTTAAAAATATTCAAGTAACTCATAGGAAATCAGGAAAAACAAAATAGACAAGTCTATAGTCAACTTCCTTAGGAACTAGCAAACAATTCTCCACAGTTATTGTACAATTCTACATTCCCACAACAGTGAATAGGCGTCTCTATCTCTCCACATCCTCTCCAACATTTACAGTATTCTGACTTTTTAATAGTAGCCGTTCTAATAGATGTGAAATGATATCTCTTTCTAGTTTTGATTTGCATTTCCCTAATCACTAGTGATATTGAACATTTTTTCATGAGTTTCTTTGCCATTTATATTTCTTCTTTGGACATTTTTTTTCAAGACTTTTGCCCATTTTATAATTGGAGAGTTCATCATTTTACTTTTGAATTGTATGGTTTCCTTATCTTATCCTTTAAATCATGGATATTAAAGCCTTATCTTGCTAAATATTTTCTGTTATTAAGTCAGCTGTCTTTTCATCCTTGTGACAAAGTCCTTTCAGGTGCAAAAGTGTTGTTTTTTTCTTTTGCTACACCTATGTACCATTGTTAGGTGTACCCAGAAGAAATGAGAGCAGTGACACGAATAGACATCTGCACACTGATGTTCATAGAAGAATTATCCATGTTAGGAAAAAGTTGGGAAATTTTCCGTGATTATTTCCTCAATTATTCTTTCTGCTGCTTTTCCATTCTCTTCCCTTCTGAGATGCCCAAATGCATGTTTGTGCATTTTGCACTGTCATTCAATTCCTTGAAAGCCACTTCAATTTTTCTATTCTTTTCTTTCTCTGTTTTCCTTTCACCTATCTTTTCCAATTCAGATGCTCTTCTAATTCACTTATTCTTTCCTTGGCCATTTCAAGTCTGCCGTTATATGTGTCTCAAGTATTTGCAGTCTCATCCATTGTGTCTTTCATTCCAATAAGAACTGTCAGACTTTTCATGCTGTCAAATTTTTATGTTCACCCAGTGTCTACTTTTTTCTTAAGAAATCAATTTTATTGATACTTATTAATACAACATAAATCTATCCAAAGTGTACAATCAATGTTATTCAGTATAATCACATAGTTCTGCATTCATCACTTTAGCTATTCTTAGGGAAAATTCATTATTCCAATAATAACTAAACAAAAACAAACAAACAAAATTCATCACCTATCAAACTTTCTATGCTTCCCCCATCGTACAGAGCTATTCTTTTTCTTTCTCTCAAGTTTATTTGTATTTATATTTTGTAAAAACTGTCTTATATATGCAATATCACACATATTCATGTTTTACATGAGGTTTTACTATCTTATACAGTCCCATGTTACAGCTTTTAGCTTTCCTTCTAGTAATATACATAAACTTAGACTTTCCCTTTCAACCACTCTCATACCCATATAATAGCTCTGCTAGTTACAGACACCATGACATGCTTTCACTATTTCTACTCATTCCCAAAGATTTACAAATATCCTTTTTACCAGTTCTGCACATATTAACCCTCAGGTTTCAATTCTCTACCCTCCTTCTATTTTCTGGTGACCTATATTCTAATTATTAACTCCATAAATTTACTAATATATTTAGTTCATAATACAGCAATCATACACTATTTGTCCCTTTGGGTCTGGCTTGAGTCACTCAACATAATGTCCTCCAGGTTCATCCATGTTGCCATATGCTTAATGACTTCATTTCTTCTTACTGCTGGGTTATATTCCATCATGTGTACACACCACAATTTGTTTATCCATTCATCAGTTGATGGACACTTGGGTTGTTTCCAACTTTTGGCAATTGCAGATAAAGCCACTATGAACAATGATGTGCAGGTGTCTTGCATGAAAGTGCTCTCAGTTCTTCTGGATATAAACATAGTAATGGTATTGTGGGGTCCCATGGCAAGTCTATATTTAACTTCCTTAGGAACCGCAAAACAGTCCTCCACAATGGCTGTGCAGTTTTACATTCCCACCAACAGTGATTAAGCATTCCTGTCCACTTCCTTTGTAACATTTTCAGATTTCCATGTTTTTAATAGCCATCAATCTATTAGGTGTGAAATGATGTCTCATTGTACTTTTGATTTGCATTTCCCTAATTGCTACTAATAGTGAATATTTTTTCATGTGTTTTTTTGCCATTTGTATTTTTTTGGACAATTGTCTTTTCAAGGCTTCTGTCCATTTTTAAATTGGGTAGTTTGTCTTTTTATTGTTGAGTTGCATGATATCTTTGCATATCATGGCTATTAAACCCTTATCAGATATGTGATTACCAAATATTTCTCCCATAGTGTCAGCTGCTTTTCACCCTTTTGACAAAATCCTTTGAGGTGCAAAAATGTTTAATTTTGAGGAGTTCCTTTTATCTATTTTTTTCTTTTCTTGCTCATGCTTTGGATATAAGGTTTAAGAAACTACCACCTTCCACAGGATCTTGAACATGCTTTCCTACATTTTCTTCTAAGAGATTTATGGTTCTCACTTTTATATTTAGGTCCTTGATCAATTTTGAGTTAATTTTTGTAAAAGATGTGAGATAGAGGTCTCATTTCTTTTGGATATAGATATCCAGTTCTCCCACCATCATTTGTGGAAGAGATCTTCTGGCCCAGCTGGGAGGACTTGAATGCCTTGTCAAAAATCACTTGACTGTAAATGTGAGGGACCATTTCTGAGTCCTTGATTCAGTTTCATTCATCAATGTGGCTGCATTTCTGCCAGTATCATGCTGTTTATTTTACCACAGTCACTAAGTAATATGTTTTAAGTCTAGAAATGAGAGTCTTCCAAATTCGTTCTTGTTTATAAAGAAATTTTGGCTATTTGGGCACCTTAACCTTCCAAATAAATTTGATAATTCATTTTTCCATTTCTGAAAAAATGTTTTTTGGGATTTTTATTGTAATTGCATTGAATCTGTAAATCAGTTTGGATAGAATTGACATCTTAACAATATTAAGTCTTTCACTTCATTAACATGGAATATCCTTCTGTTTATTTAAGCCTTCTTCAGTTTGTTTTAGAAATGTTTTGTAGTTTTCTGAATACATGTCCTTTATGCCCTTGGCTAAGCTTATTCCTAAATATTTGATTGTTTTTGTTGATATTATAAATGGAATTTTCCCCTGATTTCTTCCTCAGATTGCATATCGGTATTGTATAGGAACAATATTGATTTTGCTTATTAATCTTGTATTCTACGACTTTGCTGAAATTGGCTATTAGTACTAGTATCTTAGTTGTGGATTTTTCAGGATATCTAGATATAGGATCATGCCATCAGCAAATAGTGGAATTTTACTTCTTCCTTTCCTATTTGGGTGCTTTAATTTCCTTAGCTAGGCTAATTGCTCTAGCTAGATCTGCTAGAACAATATTGAATAACAATGGTGACAATGGGCACCCTTGTCTTGTTCCTGATCTAAGCAGGAAAGCTTTCTGTCTTTCACCATTGAGTAAAATGATAACGGTAGGTTTTTCTTATATGCCCTTTACCATATTGAGACTCTTCCTTCTATTCCTATCTGTTGGAGAGATCTTATCAAGGGTGCTGTATTTTGTCAAATGCCTTTTCTGCATCAATTGAGAAGGATCATGTGATTACTCTTCTTCAATATTTCAATGAGGTTTATTAAACTAATTGATTTTCTTGTGTTGAACTACCCTTGCATACCTGAGATAAAACCCACTTGATTGTGATGTAGAATTTTTTAAATGTGATTTTGGATTCTATTTGCAAGTATTTTGTTGAGGACTTTTGCATCTATATTCATTAAAGATATTGGTCTGTAATTTTCTTTTTTGTAGTATCATTATCTGATTTTGGTATGAGGGTGAAAATTGCTTTCATACACTGAGTTTTGTAGTGTTCTTTACTCTTCAATTTTTTGGAAACACTTGAGCAAGATTGGTGTTAGATCAACTTTGAATGATTGGTAGAATTCAACTGTGAAGCCATTTGGTCCCAGGCTTTTCATCTTTAGAAAGTTTGTAATAACTGTTTCAATCTCATGACTTGTGATTGGTTGATTTGGTGTGGTCTGCTATTTCTTCTAGGGTTCATATATGTGGTTTGTGTGTTTCTAGGAATTTGTCATTCTCCTCTACATTGTCTAATTTTTTGACATACAGTTTGTATTAATCAGCCAAAGGGATGATGATGCAAACTACTAGAAATCTGTTGGTCTTTATAAAGGGTACTTATTTGGGGTAGAGGCCATAAAGTTACCAGGCTATAAAGTTACCATAAAACATAAGTTACATCCCTCACCAAACTCTGTGAGGGATCCAGCTCCCTGGTTTCCTCTCTTCCCGGGGCTTGATTCTACCCATGTTCAGCTGCTTGTTCTCTCCACAAGGTCAGCTGTAGACTATGAGGCTCTCTAACCTTTGCCTTTCTCCACAAGTCCAGCTGTGTGTCAGGCGAATGACACATCTCTTTTCCTGGGGCCTTCTCTCATTCCTCACTACTAAACTCCTGTGTTTGTTTACTTCTCAGGGTTCCAGCTCCAGACTCCACATCAGATCTCCAGTATCAGAACTCCAACTCAAAACTCCAACTCTGTCCTTTGACATGACTTTTATTTTTGGTTTCCTACCCACCAAGGGGTGGAACTCAACGCATTATTGTTGTGGCCCAGTCAAAGCCCCAATCATAACTTAATCATGCCCAGATGAACCTACCAGTTTAGAAGCATAATACAATAACAAATTTTTGGAATTCATAACTATATCAAACAGCCAAACTGCTACACAGTTCATAGTATATTTTTAAGAGCTCTCTTTTTTTCTGCAGGGTCAGTGCTAATGTCCCTGTCTCATTTCTGGTTTTATTTTATTTTTGCATTTTCTCTATTTTTCTCTTTGTCTGTCTAGCTAAGGTTTTGTTGATTTTATTGATCTTCTCATAGAAACAACTTTTGGTTATCTTGTGCCTTTGTAATTTTTTTGTTCTTGATTTCATGTATTTCTGTCTGCTCTTAACTATTTCTTTACTTCAGCTTGGTTTGGGATTAGTTTGTTGTTATTTTCCCAGTTGCTGCAGGTGTGTGGCTAAAGCTTCAATTTTAGCTCTTTTTTCTTTTTTAATGTAAGCATTGAGGGCTATAAATTTCCCTCTCAGCATTGTCTTTTCAGTGTCCCATAGGTTTTGATATGTTGTGTTCTCATTTTCATTTGTCTCAAGATAGTTGCTGAAATCTCTTGAAATTTCATCTTTGACCCAATGATTATCTAAGTGTGTTGTTTAATCCTCATATATTTATGAATTTCTCTTTTTCCATCCATTATCAATTTCCAGCTCATTCTCTTATGATTAGAGAAAGCATTTTCTATAATTTCAATATTTTTTAACTTATTAAGACTTGTCTTGTGACCCAGTATAAGGTCTATCTTGGAGAAGGTTCTATGAGCACTTGAAATAAAAGTATATCCTGCTATTTTGGGATGCAATTGTTCTACAGATGTCTGTTAGGTCTAGTTCATTTCTCATATCATTCAAGTGCTCTGTTTCTTTATCCTCTGTCCAGGAGTTCTATCCAATACTGAGAATCTCCAACTATTATTGTAGAGACATCTATTTCTCCCTTCAGTTTTACCAGTGTGTGCCTCATTTATCATTTTACCAGTGTGCACCTCATGTATCTTAGGGCACTCAGGTTATGTGCATAAATACTTAGTACAGTTATTTCTTCTTGCTGAATTGCCCCTTTTAATAACATATAATGACCTTCTTCATCTCTTATAATGGTTTTTCATTTGAAATCTATTTTGTGTGATGTTAGTATCACTACTCCAGCTCTTTTTTTAATTTATTTTTTGGTTAATATTTGTATGGAATAACTTTTTCCAAACATTCACTATTTTTAAAAAGGGTTTATTTTGTTTATTTATTTCTCCCCACCCCCTCATTTTTTGCATTTGCTGTGTCTGTTTGTTGTGTGCTGGTCTTCTTTTAGGAGACACTGGGAGCCAAAAGTGGGACCTCTAAGGTGAGAGGGAGTTTCCTAATTGCTTGAGGAACCTCTACACCCTGCTTTGGTGTGTCTCTCATTATGTATTCCTCATGTTTTTTTGTTGTGTCATCTTTTTGCATCAGTTCACCATTCTTACCCTTTGCATCAGTTCATTGCCTCATTTGTCTTCTTTTTTTTTAAGATTTATTTTTATTTATATTTATTTATCCCCCCCATTGCTGCTTGTGCTCATTGTGTCCCTTTGCTGTGTGCATTTTTCTGTATCTGCTTGTCTACCTTTGTTGCATCATCTTGCGCCAGCTCTTTCACCACGCCATGCGGGCCAGTTTTCCTTCACCAGGAGGCCCTGGGAATTGAACCCAAGGCCTACCATATGGTAATTACATGGGAGCACAACCAATTGAGCCACAGCTGCTTCCCCTCATTTTTATTCTTTCGGAGACACTGGTAACGGAACCTGGGACCTCCCATGTGGTAGGCAGCAGCTCAATCACTTAAGCCACATCAGCTTCCCCAACCTCTCACTTTTATCTTGGTGTCCTTACATAAAAGGTGAATCAGTGGTAGACAACATATAGACAGCTCATATTTTTTAATCCATTCTATCAGTCTCTGTCTTTTGATTGGGGAGTTCAAGCCATTAACATTCAATATTATTACTGTAAATGCATTACTTACTTCATCCATTTTTTCTTTTGGCTCTCTGTTGTCATATTGTACTATTGTCTGCTTTCTTACCGTTTATTTTACCCTTCTAATAATATTCATTTCTACACTTTTCTCCAAATCTCTTACCCTGGTTTTTACCTTTCAGTCTATAGCACTCCTTTTAGTGTCTCTTGTAATTCTGGTCTTTTGGTAACATATTCTATTGGTTTTTGTTTTTCTCTGAAGACTTTGAACTCACCTTCATTTCTGAGGGACAGTTTTCCCAGATGCAGAATTCTTGCCTGGCAGTTTTTCTCTTTCAGTACCTCAAAAACATCATGCCATTTTCGTCTCTCCTCCCTGGTTTATGACGAGAGGTCAGCACCTAATTTTTTTGAGTTTCCCTTGAATGTGTTGCTTTGCTTTTCTCTCGTTTCTCCCTGAATCTTCTCTTCATATCTCATATTTGTCATTAGGAATAGTGGGTGTCTCAGGGTAGGTCTATTTAGATTTATTCTGTATTGGGTGCATTATCCTGCTTGGATATTGATATTCATATCTTTCCTCAGGGTTGAAAATTGTTGGTCATTATTTTCTCAAATATTCCTTCTGAGCCTTTTCCATTCTCCTTCTGGCATACCAATAATGCAAATATTTATGTATTTCACTTTATCATTCAATTACCTGAGACTCTATTAATTTTTTTCCATTCTCTTTTCTTTCTGTTCTCCTGCCTTTTCCAGTTCAAATGTTCTGTCTTCAAAATCAATAATTCTGTCTTCAAGCATTTCATATACACTCTTGTGTGCCCCTAATGTATTTTTAATCTCATCCATCGTGTCTTTCATTCCCAAAACATCTGTTACTTTTCTTTGCAAGCTTTAAAGTTGTTCTATATTCTCACTGAGTGTCTTCTTAATATCCTTTATTTCTTTAATCATATTTTCTTAATTCTCTGAAGTAATTTAGGAGACTTGTGTGATTATCACTGATTAATTGTGTTAAATCCTGTATCTCTTCAGTGTATTTGTTTAGTTCCTTTGGCTGGGCCATCTCTTCCTGTTTCCTAGTATCACTTGCAAGTTTTTGCTGATGTCTAGGCATCAGAATATGTTGGCGAATTTATTCTGATGCCCAATTTCTCTGTTTTGCCTATTTTTTTTCTCTCACAGTTCTTCTTTGATATTTTGTTCAGCTTATTATTTAAGTTTGCCCAGCTCAAGTTATCAAAATTGGGCCAGTGACTCATGAATGAGGTGCAAATATTCTCCCAGGGACTAGGACATAGATAAAAAGGAAATTTATTTTGTCCATGCAATTTCCAGATTGGCCAGCAAATGGTGGCAAAGTGTACCTTTCCACTGTGGTGATTCAGTCTTGGGTTTCCTGTTTTCCTGTATTGAATCTCCAGAGCAGAGATTCAAAGTGGGTTCTACTGGCCAAAGCCAGTGAAGAGAAGCCGTCTAACTCTCCTTCCCTTTTCTCTACTTCCCTTCAAACAGCTGACAGGGAGGAAGATGTCTGTTCCCCTCTCAGTCAGCCGCAGTGAGCCAGGGGTTTTACCCCTGCTTGACATCTTGGGTGGGGGATGGGAACCCTTTCAGGCTGCCACAGGGGCTTGGTAATTCACATTTTTTGTTTCAGCTTCTGCCTCTCTCTGTCCCTCATCCTCCTGGGAGTTGTGTAGCATTGTCCTGGTCTGCTGACCATGAAAGCTGGTCCCTTGGACAGTTGTTGGCTCATTCTCTGTGATTTGTTAGAACATTGAGCTCTGCCTGTTAGACACTATCTTCCTACAATCCCCAGTGTCTTCTTAATATCCTTAATCTCTTTATCCATCTCATTAAATTTATTAATGAGATTTGTTTGGATATCTTTGATTAGTTTTCTGAAATCCTGTGTTTAGTGTGGAGGTTTAATTTTTTTGTTTGACTAGGCCATCTCTTCCTGTTTCTTATTATAGTTTGCAAATTTTTTCTCGTGTTTTGGTATTTTTATTGCTGTTGCTGTTTTTAGTCTTTGCTCAGTTTCTCTCTATAGTCTATGGCTTTCTTATTGGTTAGCTTTTTGGTATAGCTCCTCTTTAACAACTGGTTCAAATTATTTTGAAACTTTATACTTAAGAAATCATTTTTTCAGCCCTTTTCTGATTTTACACTGAGTATATGGTACAATTTTTATCTGTTTGTTTGTTTATATTTTTAATTTAACAAAAAGAAACTTTAGATTACATAAATGTTATTTAAAAATATTAGGCATTGCTACTAACCATGTATTGTAGATTACATTATATTTTACACTCTGTCCCATGCAATTTTGTAAGTTATGACAACTTATATAATACCTGTATTTGTCATTGCGATATCATGCAGGACAATCCCAGAGTCCCAAAAATGTCCCCATATTACACCTATTTTTCCCTCTTCCTCCCTTCAGAACTTCCAGTGGCCACTGTCCCCACATCAATGATAAAAGTTATTCCATTGCTAGAATCACAATAAGTTTATAGTAGAATATTAGTAAGTCTAATTTAGTCCACTGTTCATTCCCAAATCTTAAAGATTTTGAGAAGGTGATGTCCCCTCTGCCTCTAATTGAGAGGGGTCTTAGGTACCATGGACAGATCATTGGAACAATCTTGCTTCCATTTGCAGACTCTCTCTGTTCCTTGGGATGGGTGTTCTTCATTATTAACACCTTGTTATTTGTCCTGGGTGAGTCCAATGAACTGGAGAGTAGGTGTTGCACCTCTGCTGAGATTTGCATACAATTTTTGAGATTGCACTATTTTTGCAAACATTTCATCCCCAGGAGCAAGCTTCCTTTCCTCTCTTCCTCCTCTGGGTTTGTTATCCTGTTCTGTTTTTTATTTTCCTCTGTTATCAGATGGCTCTGGTTTCTGGGTTTCTAGGTTCTTGGTTTATGCTGCATAAGAGAATTTAAAGACATGCCCTAGGGTAGGAAAGGGAGTATATAGCTATTATGAAACCAGAAAATGAGAAAAGTACATAGTCCTAGGTATGGACAATGAGTGGTCTACAAAGTGAGATGTCTGCATGGGACTCCAGGTCAGGAATTTTTAAAATATTTCTTCCCCCCCTTCATAATGTTGGGGCAGGGCCCCAGCTTTTTGCTCTTCTGATTTGTTGCCTCACTTGTCATTTCTCAGGGTCCCAATGGTGCAGGCTTTTGAGGGTGTCCAGGGCATCCCCTTGACCCGACGGGATCTCATGGGTCAAGTGGAAATTCTTTTTATCAAATGGGATCTCTTGGCTAGGGTCTCACAGGATCTTTCCAGTAGACTTCTTCTTAGGGGTTTTCAGGCAGGTTCTCACAACCATGTGGTCTGTAAGCATGTTGTCTGCTAGCCATGTTGTCTGCCAGGCCAGCCACCTACCCCCTTTCACTATACTAACTTGCCTCAACAACCCCCTCAGAGTGATTACACCGTTATTCTTAAGGGGGTGCTGAAGGGTGATGAAGGGTGATGGTCTTTCTTCTTTAGTTACTTCCTGTCGGTTAGGAGGAACAGACCCTACCTGACAAGGTGTAAAATTCTGTGGCTATTCTATTGCAGTTGAGAGAAGATGGGTCTGACACCCTCATTGGAAACAGATGAAATTCCCCACATGATATTGATTCTGTAAGAAATAAAAATGAAATATAAGATATATAGTCCTATTAAAAGGATAAAGAATATCTGGTATGCAGGCCCAAAAAGTGTCCAGTCATAACATACTGGAACATGAGAGTGAGAATGGCTAAGGTGCCTTCAGAGGCTGTATACTCCCTAAGTTGATGGGAAATTGCATTGTTTCTTGAGTTCTTTTTGCTGTTGGTTAACTCTACAGAGTGATTGCAGTAGACTCACTGGGTTTGTTATAAATTACCAACCCAAGTTTTCATGGTGGTTGTTAGCCTAGGACAGTTAGGAGAGGTATGAAGTGAGGCACTGATCTAGACAACCTCACAAGGACAATACAGGCAATAACAAGAAAATCATATGGCAAGTAAAGTAAATACAGTACTTAAGAGTACCATTCCTTTATATTATAATCATATTCATTAACTACTTAGAAAATGAATTGTTTACCAGGACTTTTAACACATTCATTACCCCTCTGTATATGATCTAGAATAGAAAAAATATCATCGTAACCATCAAGCATATATGTACAATACTTAATACTAGTTTATGAACTAACCAATGCATAAGTTTCTCTTTGAGTTTCAGTTGATAGATCTAACCTCCACGTGTGCAATACCATGCATGTTATCTCTCCATGGGAACAGCCCTTAATGCCAATTGTGTTGGTTTACATTCTATTCACATTATTCTCATCATTAGTGCTCCACTTAGTATGTCCTTCACAAAGCCAGCATGCTGCAGGACTGTTGATCCCAGAGAGAAGCTAGGAAGGCAGGGACCCAGTGCTTCACTGGCCTTGTTCATAGTGCCCTTGAGTGCTATGAAACAGAGCTGGTCTGGAGGCAATGTCCGTTTTACATCTGGCCATATTGAGCCACTGTTGGCTGTTGCAGGAGTCCAAAACTTCAATACAGTCTCCAAGCTCCTCAGAATCATAACCAGAGATGTGGTAGACACCTTCATTAATTTTGGGGTCAGTAACCAACCCAGCCAAAAACTCAAATGGAGAGGCACCCATGCAGGGTATTTGGGCCAGACTTGAATGCACAAGAGAGTTTGACAATAACATATTTAATGAACTTAAACTATTTTTGTCCTTTGCTTTTACTTTTACACCTTTGCCAAGATTATGTTAATTAACAGGTATTTTACTTTACAGTACAGGAAAAACTGCATTCTTCATTATTTTGTGAAAATGTAAGATTCCCAATGGAATCAAGATTATCTTTCTTTACCACCATGTCAGGGTTGCAGCACATGGACATGCATATCTCCTCATGTTAGCTCAAAATTTAGGGTCAGCTGCTGGAATTCCTCAGTAAATTCAGCTGGGCCCTCCTAAAATAATCCCACCTGTTGTTTTTCATGTTGATATTGAATTAAATCTGTCAGGGAGAAGGGAACATGGACCCTAATTTTAACTGCATCTCCATTTGCTACTTCACTTATGGGGCAGATGCTGTTCTCAGGTCCCCTGATAGGGTGAAAAGATGTTCCACTCCTGGTGTCTCCTGCTGGATTAGCTATGGGGTGTGGAGCCTGGACATGAGTCCAAGGGTGCCTGAGGTTAGGGGACCCTAGGCTTGGGGACTTAGGCTTCAGAATCTCAGGCTCCAGGAACTGAGACAAAATGAAGGGGATAACTGTGGAAGGGATCATCTAGGATATCACACTCCTTCTCAGGTTTTCTCTTTTCTGGGGATGGTTTCAATTCCAAAGCATTATACAACTTACAAGACCCATTAAACTTGTGTTCTGAGATAGAGCCATAAACAGTTGCACATATGGAATCTCTGACTGCTTCCCTTCCCTGTTACACAGGAGGTGTAACTGGAAAATAGGGTTATAATTTACAGTGCTGTTGGCAGGACATTGCTGGCCATTTTCAAGGCCATATGGAATCTGTTACTGCTTCCCTTTCCTTTTACACTGGAGGTCTAACTGAAAAATAGGTTATAATTTAGAGTGCCATTTCCAAGGCCATACTATGGCCATACTGTGTTACAGAAGAAGATCAGTTTCTCCTTCCCTAACCCTTCAGTGAGCAAGTTCTGTTATGCTAGAGACCATGACCATTATTCAAGGAAAAATGAAAAAGTGTTTGTCAGGCAATCTGATGTCCCATGGCCCAAGTTTGAATAAACTATTACCCTCCAAGCTGCAGCTCCCTAAATATTGCTTCTTTAAAAAGCTAGGGGATGCTGACCAGTCAAGGGTCACATAAGGTTTGGGAGATGTTTGGAGGTGCTGCACTTGATTCACCTCCCAAAGTTTCAGAGCCCTTGCTGCTGGGCATTGCCAGGGTGATCTAGACTTGGGAAATGCCTGGACCTAGTTTCCAGACTTTGAAGCTACCAAGCCACATGTGCGACTTTTCCTAGAAAAGGGGCTGGATTGAATTTTTTTTTTTTTGCCTATTAAGTGGTCTTATTTTATTACCATGGTCAGGGAGTTTCACAGTTAGACCAGACATTAAAAGTAATTGTTGGCTCTCTGCCTAGAGGGTTCCACACCAAGACTTTCTCTCCCATTTCTCAGCAAGCTCTGTTCTTTCCTCCATTTACCAAGTAAATTCTTTTTACTGCCCTAAATAAAAAAACAAAACCAAAAACAAATAAAAGTAATTGTTCTGCCCTTGCCAGTCAGTAACCCTGGGTGGGGTGCTGACACAATGTGAGGGCTTTCCAGGAGCTGAGAATGTACAGAAATTCCCTGCACTACCTAGGATGGGATTAAAGACTTGCTAGTAAGAGTATTTTCAGTTATTGCTGTGGCTTCTGGCAGGTTCCTCTGTTATGAAGTTGCATTTTGTTATTAATATAAATTTAGGCTTCTAATTAATAATGGTTTCCTGGAGTTAGAAATTTAAATACTTCACATTAGACAATGCTTTTTATAAACTTCTTATAATAAACCATAAACACATACACTAGTTACTTTATATTTAAATAACCTTATTAAATTACAGTTAGAAAACCATGAAATTTACTTTATCTTAATTTCATTAAACACAAACTTACAATTTTCATCATCTTAATGATTTAATACATAAAATGTTAATTTCTTTACTTGGTATTATATAAACCTAGGGAGACAACACCCAAGCTAAATGAAATTGAAATCATTATAATTAATGCAAGAAATGTTCTTTTTCCTTCATTTATAGGAGGCTAAAACCTCTTTTCTTTAAAAAAAATTCTAAAACTGTGAATAATTTTAAAAACCATTCTGACTGCTAGGTCCTAGAATATATTTTAATTGTTTGATTTGGTTTTTAGATAATTATTTTTATTTTTTTATTTATCCCCTCCTCCCGGATGGTTTTCTCATCTATCTGCTCATTGTTTGCTCACCTTCTTCATTAGGCACTGGGAAACAAACCTGTGGACCTTCTGACATAGGATGTGAGTGCCCAACAGCTTGAAGCACCTCTGCTCCCCATGGGTTGCAGCATCTGCTGGCTTGTGGCATCTGTTCATTTAGGCATCTGCTTGTTGCAGCAAGTGCAGCTTCTAGCTTGTTGTGGCAGATGCAGTGTCTGCTTATCTTCTTTAGAAGGCAACAGGACATAAACTTGGGAACTTCCATGTGGTAGTTAGGTTCCAAACAGTTTGAGCCACATCCACTTCCTAATTTATTTTAAAGACCTTTCCATAACTTTCAAAGATTTTTCCTTTACTTACTGAAATTTGGTAATAGATCATTAACCACCCTTATTTAAAGTCTGTTAAAAGGTTTAAATTGGGGAATTACAGGGTAACTATGATTCCTAATTACCCAGCCAAGTAGATAAAAAAACTTACACTAAACTTACATTTCATCCAGAGGTATGAATCTATACACTGAACAAATAGAAATAGAGAGTTAGACACAGAAGCACAAAATTTACTAATGCTACATATAATTTTCATTTTCTTACAAAATAAGTTTAACTGTAAAATAACTTTATATTTGAAAGATCTCTTTAAAGTCTATTTCTAATTAATCTGCACAGTGACCATGTAGTTTTGCCCAAGAATTTTATTCCTTTAATTATTGACTTATAACCAAAGTATTCCTAAAGCTTTAAAATATATTTTACATTTTTCTTTACTTCAGAGCATTGCTTATTTTCCAGTTTGACTTTGACAAACCTTGGATGAGAAACACTCATTCCAGTGTATATACACCAATGTCATTGAAGCCTCAGGGAAGCCTTGTTTTTCTCATGACTTGCTGCTTTTAGGAAAAGCAATGCCCAAGGTGGGAGACCCCTGGCTCCCTGGTCCACAGAGATAACAGGACTCCAGTGGCTGCTGGACTGGAAGAGTGGACATCCAGTCCTGAAGGTTGGGTAATCCACCCGGCAGCAATCTAGTTCACAGCTAAAGTCATAAGACAAAATCAGGGCTATTAACACCAGTTGAAAGACAGGCGATAGGGTGTCTTAAAATTGCCTTTCCCTGAGGGGGGCAGAAGATGTCATGAAATAACCATAAGTAAGGGCATGGGGTGAGGCTAGACTTGAAGTGACCATAAACAAAGGTAAATTCAGTTTATACTTACCATTACAGTAGCAGGTTTAGACTAAATCCACACAGTTATAGCAATTTCAATTATCCTTCTGCTGCTTTATAATAAAATAGCATCTATATAATGATCTTTATTCTCATAATTTCTAGTAAGTTTTCACTTTAGAACAAATTGGGTAGTTTTGTTTATTAACTAAAGCAACCAAAACACTTTTATTAGTAACATTAATGTTGCTAAGTTTCTCTGCTTTACCAGCAGTTGAATTAATTCAACTTGTGATTTATTTTATACATCAAACACAATTGCAAGGTGATATTGAAATTTAAAGACTCATTTTTAGATTATCTTTTACCATTATCCTATTTGTAACAGGCTAACTCCAATGTGATTTATGAGTTCCTAGGCCCGACAAGACTGACAAAGTCAAACTCAGATTAAAAGTTAAACAGAAGTTTAAGGACAGATTAGAAGAGAAGGGAATTTTACACACTGATTTAGCTTAAGGAAAGACCTGGCTTTAGAATCTTCTTAATGCAGAGCTCCCAGTGTCTGTCCATGGGAGAAATCTTGTGCAAGGAACCTCCAGCTTTGTTCCTCCAGGAAAATCCTTGGGTAGTTGCTAAATATAGAGCTAAGGGGGCCAGAGAAGCCCTGTCCCCAACAAGACATGAATTGGGGCTGCTCTGGTGGCGGCATTCCATTAGTTACCTCCCTATGAGGCTTTTTCATTGGAAGGATTAAATGGTTACAAGGGAATAGACAGGGAGCTAGGAATAGCCAGGAACAATTTTAAAAATCTTAATTCATGGCATATGAGGGGTTACCTTATTCTACAGGGGAGAGGCTTATTAAATGGCCCAGATCTTGATTCCCCATTTGCTCCCTTCATTAGGCACAACCAAGGTTAGGAGAAGCCTGGGGTGCAAGCTAGGACAGCGTAATTCGCCCATGTTAACTGAGAAATAAACAATCTTACCTGCCACACCAAGGATCACCCAAGGCCTCCATGTTGATGGTGCACAAGTGGCTTCAGACCCTTCTGTCATTCCTGGGGCAAGTCCACATCAGTTGGCATGGTGAGACAACTTAGGGCCATGTTCCTACTGATGTTGAGCCGGGATGTGGATACCTGAGGTGAACAGTGCTTTTAACAGCAGCAGTTAAAAGGTTAAACTGTCTTGGACCTGGTGCCCACCCCTCCTTACCTGACCCCTCCTTACCTTCTCCATCTTGCTGGCATGGTCTCAATTGTTGAAAATTGCAAATCCTGTCTCTAAAAGGCACTTAATGGAAGTTTGGAGCCCAGGGAAAGTTTCTGCAGCTTTCTACAGCCATCCTAGGCCGATTGGAGTTCCTTGGAGGATCCGTCCTTGTCTAGAGTTAGGCTCTAACAAGAGCGTAGTTCTATTGCCTCTGCCAGCTTTCTATGAAATAAGGCTGAGTTTTTAAGTTCTGCCTCTAGGTAATTTCCCTGAGCTTATATAAAATTGACCAGTTTAGTAGTACACTTCTTCATCCCTTTAAGGAAACATGGCCACACAGTCTCTGGCTTTCAGATTTGTCTATCTCCTTTTTTCCTCTTACACAGATTTAACTGGAATTCAGTGTCCCATACAGAGCTCACTCTCAGCCATACTGTAGCCATGTGGTGTGGCAGAAAAATATTAGCCTCTTTCCTTTTAGATGATCATTAGACAGGTTGTCCAAATTAGAAGCCTCCCATTATCCCAGAGGAAGATAAATGCATTCATCAGTCATGGTGACGTCCCAGTGATAAGCCTGGTGGAATGGATTGTTCCCTGAGCCAGTGCGCTGGAGGTTAGAAGGTTGCCCACTGTCTCCACATTCTGGGGATGGGGAACCTTATGTCTCTGGGTATCCCCAAAGACTTAGAGGTCTTAGGAGATGTTTCGGTCTCGTTCCCAGACATTAACTCTCAAATCGGGGTTTCCCACTAGGAAAGGGACTGGATAGGGATGTTTCTTTTGCTTATTTTGCAGAGGTCTTTGGAGTTAGCCCATGAGTGAGCTCATCTCATGGCCATTCCCTGGGAGAAGTTCTGCACTTAAACCTGGTATTAAGAGGCAATTAAAAATCAGAGACTGATCTGTAGCTTACAGGCAAACAGCCTCAGGGGATGCAGAGGTCAAATCACTAATAAAACAAAAGAGGGCACAATCCAGCAGCTCTGGTAGTGGGAGGAGTGGCAGTGGCCAGCATCCTGGCTTCAAGAAGGCTCTTAGTGCACCACATCCTGCAGCACAGCCAAGGTGCCTAAGAGGAAGGTCAGCTCAGCCAAAGCAGCAGGGAACGAGGAGCCCAAAAGGAAGTCAGTTAGGCTAAACACTAAACCAGCCCCTGGGGAAGTGGAAGTGAAGCCAGAAGAGGCAGCAGGAAAGGACAAACCTTTAGACAAAAATGTGCAACCAAAAGGAAAAAGGGGAGCAAAGGGAAAACAAGCTGAATGGTTAACCAAGAAACTAAAGATTTACCTGCAGAAAATGGAAAAATTAAAAATGAGGAGTCCAGCCTCTGATGAAGCAGGAGGGAAAGAAGTCAAATATGGTTAATGCTGTCTACCATGTCTTAACAGTGTTCCCTGTTTCTCCCTTCTTGTAGAAAGCAAAGGAATATATTTATAAGCTATTGTGCAGATGTAAGTTTTTTAGTAGCTGAAGAAGAAACATTTTTAAGAAGGAGATTGAGTTCGCTCCTCATCCCATTTGATTTAAGTGTCAATGCTTTTCTTCAAGTGAAGAAATCATTTGCCAGTTGTTTCTTTTTTGGTACAACCCAAACATAGTGAGATATAGAATTATGGGAGACTTTGACTGTCTTGGGTATCAACTTACATTCCAGTGGGGGCTGGCAATTTTTATACTTTATAATACATCACATACTGAAGGGTGATTTGGAATCAGTTATGCATTTAATATGTGTTGAACATTTTAAATTACTTCTATTGCCATATTTTTTAGTAGACAGGTTTCTTAAAACCACTACCTGATCTTGACTCTCCCTGTCAGAACCCTGCAACATCCTTGGTCATGATGTTTTATGTGCTGTAAAAGATTGGAAATGTGGGTGTGTATTGTGTATGATATTAAATTGTGAATTGGCAGAGCTTAAAAATGTAAGAGCTTATTAAACTTTGAAGATATAGGAACTTTGTATCCTCTTAAGGAAAACTTGCCTCCAAATTTTAAGCTAGAAATTCACTGGAATAATTTTAGAAAAACAACTGCATGGCTTTGTTGGTTCTTGATATGAACACTAAGAATTGTGTACAAATTGTTCATAATATCTGTGCTGATCTTCAACACAACCGATAAGATCTCAATTATGAAAGAAAAAAGAGGGCACAGACAGGCTTTATTTAAAACTCACCAGTCTCTGGTGGGGAGTCAAGGAGCACCGCTTGCCTCTCATCACCTGGCTGGCTTGCCAAATAATGCTACCAGATGGCTCTAGTTTCTGGGCTTTTATGTTCTTGGCTTATGTTGCATAAAATAATTCAAGAACATGCCATAGAGTAGGCAAGGGTATAACTATCTTATTAAGAAATAAGAAAATGAAAAATGTACATGGTCTGGAGCATCGACTGCAGGTGGGCTGCAGAGTGAGATGCATGTGTTGGACCCCAGGTCAGAGCATTTTTGTCTTTCTTCCTCCCCCTTATAATGTTGAGGCAGGGCCCCAGCTTATCTTACTCTGATTGGTTGCCCCAATTGTCTCAGGGGCCAAATTGTGTGGCCGTTTGAGTGTATCCACGGCTTTCCCTTGACCCATTGGGATCCCATAGGTAAAATGGGATCTCATCTTTCAAAATGGGATCTCATAGCTGGGGTCTTGCAGGGTCTTTTTTCAACCTTCTTCTCAGGAAGTTTCCAGGTAGTGTCTCTCGGCCATGTGGTCTAACAGCTGTGTTGTCTGCTAGGCCAGACACCTTTCCCCATTAACCTCTGTATATTTTTAATACTCCTTTTGTTTTCTCTAGCTGCTATTCTCTAGAGGGCTAAATTTGGTTATATTGTTCCCCTGGATACAACTATACCAGTCAGATTTCCTAGTCAAAACAGGCCCAGGGACCCATGAAGGTAGTTTATATTGAATTCAATGGGCTCTGGAGAGGAAGATGTAAAGACCACTAATCTTCTTTCTCACATCTCGGCAAATCTGGGCTTTCATAATATACCTAGAAGATAGTGCTCTTCATCCAGTTGTTCCCTGCTACCCTAAGGTTTTGCCTTCCCAGATGACTTACCCTGATGGGTGCATGATTGAGACTGAAGATGCCATCTTAACCAGGATGAAACTTGTACATCTCCCAGCCCCTCAGATCTGAATTCTCTAATCATCTTCCACAACCCGTGCTGTGTCCCCTGAGGTGGGTGGGTGACTCTGCCAATTCTGTCCAAGAGAAAGAGTTAAGTTTGTAAGGGCTTCCTCTGTTTTCTGAGGCCAGGAGTGCTACAGCCCTTTAAGGTATATGGGGTGAATATCTGCACTGCCCTGTGAGTGAGTGTGTTCTTCTCTCCTTCCTGGTATGCCTTGAGTTTGAATGTGCTGAAGCCTTTTAATGTGGTCTGGGTAAATCTGGATTGGGTTTGAATGCACCCAAGTTCCACTCCTTCTTGGCATAAGGGCTCAAGCAGTGGCTCTCCAATCTGGGCATGTTGAACACAAATCCTACTATCCTGAGAATCTTTTGTGTTTTTCAATCACCCCTGCTTCTATTATGGTGCCCCTCAAGGCTCTGGATTCCTCCAAAAATGTGATCCAAACAGATCCTGACTGATTATTAGATGCCTAGTGGGATCATCTGATTGTTAGCACTCCCTACTCTGTCATCATCTTGGCTCTTTAATCATAACCATTTTAATAATCCTTTGTTACTGTTCCTCCTGTATTTTGGTGTCCTATGATGTTAAAGAAAGTTTACTTCTATTACAGTTTTTGGTCCATTTAATCAGATCACATCACTGTCTTGATGTGATCAACCCTGAGGTAATATCAGGAGTAAAATCAAATTAAAAACCCAGAAACCTGATAACTGAATGATTTGGTTGTGACATGTAGAAAATTCATGGGGAGGAAATGATATCTGAATCAGTGACAAGACGAATCTTGGCCTAAGATCTCAATGGATTTAGAGTGGGTATGGGGGAGTTTCAGTGGAGTAAATCCATTTACCCATGGGTCCTTTGTGGTCTGGCACAACGGGTTGATAAAAAGTTTATTACCATTTAAAAGGGTTAAGGTCATACTTACCACACCCTGGTTATTTCTAATAACGTTAGCCAGGGTGGAAGACACACCATTCAGCTATTTAGGTAGACTTGGAGAAGGAAACCACTGTCAAAGGAGAACACTTGCAAGATAAACTGCAATGAAACAACTGAGGTGTCATGTTGGACGTGGAAGAGGGTCTGTGGAACCTTAAAGCCCCAAAGTGCTGAAAGTCAGCAAATTTCCAGGAAGAAATTATTACAATGTGAGGTGATTTGAGAACAGATCTAAAAAGTGTTCTAACTCTACTTGTGAAAAACAAGTCAGTTCACAGTTGTGAACAATGAAATAAAAACTGTTGCTACTTTTAACGGTAAATAATGTGGATTTAACTTATTAAACCCATTTTCTGCATTTAAAGGCTCTCTCCAAGAAAAGCTATCATCTTGGATTCTGTAGTTTGTGGATCATATTACATGTAAAGAAAGTTTATCAGAGGAAAGGGACTCAGAAATTATTTTCTCCTTCTACTGAGTGCCCTCTTTCATAAGAGACTTAACTAAGAAATTTAAAATATTCATAATAATAACTGTGATGCCTGTGATTTCACCACAGGTGGGTCATATGTTTCCCTTAATATACTGGCAAGAAGGATCAGTAAGTGAAACTCCATTAAATCATCCTATTTATCCTACAGTCTTCAGGAGAGGTATATTCTTCAAATTGACTCATTCTATATGAATGCCAAGCTATTTCTAAACATAATTTTTATTACTCTAGACTGCAATACTAAACACTTTCTCAGGATCCCTTGAAGCCAGGATTCCACCGATATCCTAGGATCTATAGAAGTGGTTGACCCAAATTCAACATGGAAGACATGAACAACATGAGATATGCATGGCATGAAAAGTGATGTGATGTTCTATTGAGAACAATGGTGAAAGATTTGATTGGTTTCTCTAGACTCTGGAGGTGACAGCAGTTTCCTGATGGGGTAGCTCTTTGAGTGAAGCAGAGGCTTTGGGGTCTGGGAACCACAGAGGAAGCAGCTCTTCAACAAGCTTGTTTGATAATATATTTCTGGACCTGAACTTATGAGTGTAGCCTAGAGTGTGCTCCCGTAGGTCAACTAATGACTCTATTCAAACAGTGGTTTTGAATTGCATGCCATAAATATGCTTAAAGTGAGAGTTGAATGCAATAGGGTAAGTGTTCAAAGAGTCAAATGCATGGCACAGCCTGATTGTGCAATGGGTGAAAGTTAAATTCCTCAGACAACATGAAAATATTGGATGTTCAGTGAATTGTAGTGGGTATAGAAAACATTGAGTATCACACAGTGGATGTGCAAGTATGATAGGTGAATGTAACAGCTGTATGTCAAGAAGCCATATTTGGATGATGCAGAATGAGTGTTCAAGGAGGTGCTATTTAATTGTAAATACTGGTCATTGTAAGAAGGAATAATTGAGTGGCATAGGGTGATGTGTAATAAATAGACTTAAGTAAACCTGTGAAAATTAGGCAACAAGTGTAATTGAACAGCATAGAGTTTGGTATCACACAGTGTGGAATGGACCAGAGTGGAAGTGCATGTATTTTATATACTGCAGAAGAAGTGAAAGTTTAATAGCACACTGTGAGTGAGTGAAGTGTGATAGAATAATGGCACAGAGTGGGTGTATAATGAGCCTTTGTGAAATAATACACAGCAATTATGCATGGGGTGAGAATTGAATGTCAGTGGATGAGAAAGGAGTGAAAGGAATAGCATAGCTTTGCTTTGCAGAGGAAGTAAACAGAATAACACAAACAATTTTTATGCCAAATTGAAGTAGTATTGAGAACACTGGTTTTGCAAAGAATTTGAGATAAATGTGGCCTGCAAGGATTGACTGTTGAATAACCGAGAGGGTGTGCAAAATGGGGAGGTGTATGGCATAGCCTAGTTCTGTATTGTATATAAGGTGCATAGTAGAGAGATGGAGTAGTGATTTTAAGTTGGTAGTTTGTAAATTATGTTGAAGTATATAAGTTGAGTAGCACAGTTGTGCCATTAGTGGTGGTCAAATAACCCTTGGTGAGTTTTAGGGAGTGGTTGTTGGGTGGCAGAAAGCAGTTGTGCAAGAGTGGACATTACAGAGTTCTTAATAGGTATGGAAGGAGTGGTTGTTGAATCACAAACTGAGTGTGAGAGGGGTCAAAATTCAGTGGGGAGACTGGGTGTTCAAGCAGTGCAAGTGAATGGCACAACCTGGTTTTGTAAGTTAAATAGCTCAGTGATAGTGAGCAATGATGGGAAGTTTAAAAGTTCACAAAGACTGTACACAGAATATAATTTGAATAAAAGTGGAATGAAAGTTTGATAAGTGAAAACAACAACTGAATGTGCAAGAAGTAATTTGGATGAGGCAAAATGGTGTTCAAGTATACATGTAATTGCAAAATGTGCCTATGCATATGTTATAGTGGAATGACTCACATGGGTGTAGAAGAGTGGAAATGGAAGTAACCATTTGGTTGTGCAACAGGTTAAGTTGAATAGCACAGAGAGGGGTGCATGAAACAAAAATTGGATGGAGCACAAGTAGTATAAAATTATTAAAAGTATTTTAAAAGGATTATGGGTTTGTAGGCAGTGATAGTCAAATTACACAGGGTGAATGTGCAAAGAGTGATGTTTGAATAACAGAGTGCAAGAGTGGTGGTTGGATGTTGTAGAATAGGTGGGCAACCTGTGGGTGTTGAAGGGTAGAGAGAGATTTTGCATGGAAGGGTAAGTATGTGGCATAAAATGGGTATGCCAGGAATGGAAAGGAATAACATCAACTTGTGTATACTGACTAACTCAAATATGTACAACAAATGAGAGAAGAACCAAAACTGTGTGTGGCAGTTTGGCATTGTTTATGAATTCCAAAAAAAGATATTGGATTGTGTTTTAAAACTGGTCTGTTCCTCTGAGCATATTAGATTGTATTAGATTCAGAGGTTTCATTTTTACCTGATTAAATTTTGATTAAGTCTTTGATTCAGCCAAGGCAGTAAGATGTTAAGTCCTCCACCCAACAATGGGGTGAGAAAATGACATGGCAGTAGAGAGAGAGGTTGAGTTTTGATCCTGTAGTCCTGGAAAGTAAATACACAGAGACACAGATACATGAGGAAAAAGAGAACACTGTGTTAGACACAATGGAGGTCCCAGGAAATGAATGAGCCTGATAATCTATACCTGACCTTGTGAAGATAGCAGTGCAGCTGAGCCTGGAAAGAAACAAGCCCTGGGGAGAAAGATGAGCCTTATAACAGACTGCAGCTGAGACCAGATGTAGGTGGGACCACAGAGCCTGAAGAGGAAGGCAGAAGGCTGACCCCTTGCAGAGACTGGCAGCCATCTTGCTCTAAAACATGACAAATGACTTTGGTAAGGGAAGTAATTTACTCTTTCTGGCCTTGTCTATAAACCCCTACCCCAAAAAGTATCCTTTATAAAAGCCAACTGATTTCTGGTACTTTGCATCAGCGTCCCTTGTGCTAATACACTATGCCATTTAACTATCCTTGTAGAGCCTCTATTTGCAATTTTTAATAAAACCTGGCACACATGTTCTGTCATCTATCTAGGACTCCTTGCATTCCAAGCTGTTCCATTCACCTATTAATCATGCTCACATTCTCTGCGTCATTCAATTTATATGCCTTACACATCCTTTGCATGCCATTAAATTTCTATTCATTGCATGTTTTCTATGAGCTTACACATATTGCCCAAAAAGGCTATGCCACACGCTTCCCACCACATTGCTCCATTCAACTGCCTTTCCATGAAAACTTGATAAACAAACATACCTTCCACACACCCTTTGCTCCACCCAAAAAAATTCCAACTTTTTGCACACATTTCTGTGCAATTTATCTCTCACTATGCATAATCACAATGTGGAATTAAACATCCACACATTGAAACTCTTTCCACACCAAACAGCAAAGTTCTTTTCACACTCACATTTGTGGCTACACTTTAACAGTTTGGATCCCGATGCTAGCTTTTTTGGATTTTAAGATGAATGACTGCAGAAACACCAAGACAGTATGAAAATGTTTATTACTGACATAAATAAACTTCCAGGGGAGAATAGGAAAGGCATTCCAAGTGACTTAAAAATGACTTTAAAGGGCAAGAAAATTGTTAGGGCATTTATGTTTATTAGGGGCTGGCCCTGGGATGAGTGTTCCTGTTCATCATCAGGGGCTTGCATGATTTGAACCTCCCAGTGGTTCCAAAGGAGGGAGCAACTTGACATTCTTACAAGCCTATCCAGATGTGGGGCAAAAGGGCAACATGGAAGGATGAAGGTTATAAGATACCAGCAGTCAAATTTTTTTGATAGTCTTCAAGAACTCAGAATTGTGTATTCTGAGAAGTGAAATGGCCGTCTTGGACACTTAGAAAAATGTATGGAACTCTCCAAATTGGATGAATGTGCCAGTGATGTCCAGTAAGGTGACTTTAGTTTGTGTAGAGACATATGAGGCCTCCTTTATCTAAGGGTCTTTGTGAAGCAAATTATTCCTAGAGTTTATTTCTCCAAAGAATCACTTTGGATACTAAATTTTCTTGACATTGTCTGGATGAGTTAGCCAGACCATTGACAATGGTCTAAGAGTCTGTGGAATTGTGGAGATGGGGCTTAATGTTGGCTAAGGAATCCAGTACTAATATGGCTACCTGAAGATTGGCCAATTGTGTTGACTCTTCTGTCCTGTCCTTTTTCTGGGACATCCAGAAAAGGAAAAGTTGTCCAGTGATTTCTATGGTGTGAGATACTGGTGATTTCATGTTTGAAGTATAGGTACTCCCTTCACTCTTGACTCAATTGATTCCAATGACCTTTCTAGTACCTTAAAAAGGGCTGAGTTTCTCCAGTGCCTGACATCTAGCAAGGGACTGAGGAAAGGGGCCGTGTGATGATTACATTTATGTATCAACTTGGCACGGTACTGATGCCTGGCTGTTTGATCAGCAAGCACTGGCCTAATTGTTACAGTTTGTGTACTTAAATCATCAATAAGTTTATTGCATCTATAGTTGAATACATCTGTAGTCAACTACAAGATTACCTTCAGCAATGAGGGAAGCCTCATTCAATCAGTTAAAGTCTTTAAAGGGAGAGGCAATTATTTCAACAGTGAGAAGAGAGAATTTCCATCTCTATTTCAGCTAGCCAGTGTCTCCTGGGGAATTCATGAAAATCTTCATCAGAGTTCTTGGCCTGTAGCCTGCCCTGCAGGTTTGGACTTGTGCATCCCCACAGCTATGTGAGAAAATTTTGTAAAGTTTCATAATATTTACAGATATCTAATGTTAGGTCTTTCTTCCTAGAGAACGCTGACTAGTATAGTACCTCTCCTGAAGAGTGAGAGTGACCTACAGGTTAGATAGTGGACCTTACCCAAATAAACATTGTTGGATGGATTTTTTTGGATGGATGGACAGCTTTGAAGCTGTCACCACAGATTAAGTCTCACACATATCAGTCTTCCTTACAGACAATGAAAGAGACCGTACATATTCTGGATTTAATAGAAAGTCATGAAAGACAAACACTTAGTCCAAAGTTTTCTGTTAATTCTGTAAGCAACACCCCACCTGGCCCAAAGCAAAATTTTGTCAGCAGCAAGTCTTATCCTGTCTTAGGCTGAAAGATGCATCTACACACAGGCCTCCACCTAAAGGTGAACCCAAAATGATCAAGACTTTATATAGGAGATGAAGAGACAAGGAAGTCCTAAATTGGGTGATCTCTGGTAAGTTGGTGGACCAATTACAATATGTACTATAGCTAGGTTATAACCAATGGCAGTCCTGCCCTTCATTCAGCCTTAACTTCCATGCCTGTCCCTAGTCTATACCAGAGACAGGCACCCATTCCAACATAGGGATCAAGTGATCATGTAAGCAGAACCCTTCTGACAGATAATCCCACTTTTACCTTTTAAAATATGTTTTGGGTACCCAAAATAACAAAAGAACCTGGCTCTGTTGGACATGGGTGCCCAAATCTCTTGAAGCCTAGGAAGCATTCATTGTTTAAAGGGTTCCAACAAGAAGTGAAGTGATTGAGGAGAGGATTAATAAAAGAAGTAATTGCTCCATTAATTATTAAAATTGGCTCATGTTGACTAAAAGATGTTTCTCTCCTGGTTGCTCCTCCCAAGACTATCTTTTTCCCATTAATGGAATGGATGTCCTCTGCCAGCAGGTAAATTCATGGAAAAAGACTGAGGCTTTTAGTCAATTGGTAGGCTGAGCCCCAAATCAATTCAATTGATCTAGGTTCCAATTCCAAGATAGATGACATGCCACTTTTCTTGATTTTAACTTTATATATTCCCCTTAACATCATTAGGCACTGCACTTATCTCTATGTGTTTGTGTGATATGTGAGTGCAAACACAAATTAAAAAGAGGAACAGATTTATTATTCTTGTTGGACATAAGGGGCAAGACTTCCTCCTCCTTCACATCTCTTTTGGGATTTACATTAGAAAACCCAAAATTGTAAGTCTTGTTCTCTCACCTTTTGAAATATATATATACAAATTTGAAATGTATATAAATGTCGAAGTCTCTTGGAAAATTTACCACACAAAAAGGTCTCTTCAATGAAGGAATACATTTGATTGAAATTTAATTAAAGAAAATATCTCCATTTTAACTGGTAAGAGTTGTGCAAAACTCAGTAGGATGGGGTGAGGAATGTTATGGGCTCCAAATTTTAAACCTGCCTCTGGCTCTGAAATTATGAGAAATGTGTATGTAATGGGTTGTATCTGCTTAGCCAAATAAAAAGCACGAGTTCTGTCTCCCTTTGCAATTTATTTGTAGATTGCTTATGATGTATCACCTTCTCATTTAATTGTTATTCAATAATAAAATTGTTTTTCTTCCTCTTCTATCTTAGTGGAGAAGTTTTCTGGTTTGGCAGATTATTTTGTTTTCATTTTCTATTTCCCCATCAATTACAGGCACCTTTTAGCTGAGATATTGCAAACTAAGCTGCAAGTCAACAAAGGTATTTATTTTGGGTGTTAGAATTGCAATTTCGGGAGCACAGATTCAGAGAGAACCCGAAATTGTGTCTCAACATTGCACTTCCAGGCAAGGATTTGTAAAGAAATAGAAAAAGATAGGTAAGTTGTATGTGATTGGGGGATTTTTGGAGTATTTCTATTGTCCTTCAGGTTAGGTAATTTACTGAGTTCTTTATCTTTTCATGGTTTCCAGATATCATTAATGTTTTGAGGTACATTGTTGTTTGAAATTTTGCATACTTTGGCAGTTTATTATATCTGGCTGAGATTTGCATAAGGGTAACCTCCAGAATGACCTCCTGTCACCATTTCAAGTCTTTTAGCTATATCAACTCTATTTTGTTCTATTTCTTTTTACATTTCCCCCTTTTCATCAAGATCTTTCTCCAAAAGCATTGTTGACTAACATTTTTTATTAATCCTTCAGCACTAGGGACAATCATCCCTGAGAGTCATAGCCCATGTAGGGGTACAGTAGTGAGTTTATTTTCAGAGTTTTGCTTAGAAAGGACCCATTTTCAGCAACAAGGAGGCATTCAGGGCATGACTCAGGCATTAATTATAATTATAATTATGCTTAGTTTCATCATTACAGAAATAAGTTTCATAAAAGCAAGCTTCAATATCAAGGCTTTGACACAATAGCATTGAAGCAGGCTAGTAAAGAAGGGAATCATTATTTGGATCTGGAACCTGGAAGAAGGCGACTTTGATATCAATATCCCCAAGATGGCTGCTGGAAAACCCTCATGAATGTGATTTCCTCCAGAATTAAGGAGAAGCCACCGATATCTCCAGGGACATTATCATTGGGCCCTTCTGGGGGATTGATAGGTGGGATAATCAATCAAAACAGCAAACAGCTGGGACTCCTCCCATGCCATTAACATTAGTCCTGGTGGTGGGGTGATGTATTGGAGCCTGTATGTTATGCATGCATGATATGTAACAAATTTTTAATTAATAAATGAAGAAAAGAAACTGATAGTCTAATATAATAATATTAGTAATACAAATAAATAATACTACTATTAATAAAGAAGGCAGTTGGATGAATTTCTTAAAACACTGAAAGAAAACAACTTCCAGCCAAGAATTTTTTATCCTGCAAGACTCTCTTTCAGAAAGAGGGAAAGAATAGGATATCTTTAGATAAACAAAAGATAAAGGAGTTCCTTACCACTAGACTTCCCTCCAAAAAGTGCTAAAGTGTATTCTTAAGACATAAAGGAAAGGACACTAGACAGTGGTATGTTCCTTACTACCTACAGGTGGTAAAATGAAAATGCATAAATAGTAATGATAAATTATTGTTTTTTATGTACAATGTACAAAGGCTTAAGCAATAACAAGCACAAAAAATTGTGGTGGGCAGAATGGTGTAGGAAAAGTATATGTGCATGCTATTGAAGTTAAGTTGGTATTGAGCCAAGTATAATTATTATATATTTAGGATGTTGAATTTTAAACCCATAGTAACAACAAGGAAAATATATACAGATAAAAATGAGAAGTCATGCAGTATGGTACAACAGAAAAAACAAATAAATATAAAAATAGGCTTTAATGGAAGTAAGGGACAAAAAAGTTATTACAGTTAAAGGCTAAAAAGCAAAATGGCAAAGGAAAGTTCCATATAACTAATAGAGACTTTAAATGTAAATGGATTAAACTCTCCAGTCAAAAAGCAAAGTCTGGCAGAATGCATAAATAAGCATGACCCTTCTATACATTGTCTATAAGAGATTCAACTTAATTTCAAAGATACATGTAGGTTGAGGGGAATGGATATAAAAATATACCATGCAAGTAATAACCAAAAGAGAGCTGGGGGAGTTATACTAATATCACATAAAATAGATTTCAAGTAAAATGCAGTTATGAGGGGAAAATTTGGTCAATTTATATTTATAAACGGGACAATTCAACAGGAATATGTAACAATTAAAAATATATAGGCAACTAACAGCATAGCCCCAAAATATAGGAATCAAATACTGACAGATTTGAAGGGAGACATTGGTGATTTCACATTTATAGTAGGAGTATTTAGGGCACCATTTTCAATAATCGATAGAACATATAATCAGATCAGTAAGGAAGTAAAGGGATTGAATGATACACTAATCCAACTAGAGCTAACAGACTTATATAGAACACTGAACTCAACAGAAAAAAGAATACACATTCTTCTCAAGTGCACGTGCATCATTTTTCAGGATAGAACATATGTTGAGTCATAAAACAAATCTTAATTAATTCAAAACTATTGAAACCAGACAATGCATATTCTTCAACCACAACAAGATGCAGCTAGAAATCATTAAAAGAGGGGGAAATGTAAACTTCACAAAGGTGTAGAAATTAAACAACATACTCTTAAACAACTGATGGGTTAAAGAGAAAATCAGAAGTGAAATTAGGAAATATTTTTAGGTGAATGAAAATGAAAATATAGAATACCAAAACCTATGAGAGTTAGCAAAGGCAGTGCTAAGAGAGAAACTTATAGCTTTAAAAACCTACATTAAAAAGGAAGAAAGGCTTGAAATCAGAAACCTAAACTCAAAACTAGAAGAACTAGCAAAAGAGGAGAAAACTAAACCAAAAGTGAGTGAAGGAAGGGAATAACAAAGATCATAATGGAGATATATGAAATAGGAAACAAACAAACAAGCAAAAATACAATAGAATCAACAAAACCAAAACGTTGATTCTTTGAAAAGATCAATAAAATGGACTTTGGTTAGCTTGACTGACCAATAAAAGAAAGAGATGATACAAATAATGAAAATCAGAAATGGAAATGGGGCATTACTATCAAACCCACTGAAATAAAAGTGACTGTAACAGAATACAAAGAACAACTATATGCCAATAAATTAGATAACCTATATGAATTGGACAAATTCTTAAAAACACACAAACTACCTATATTGACACAAGAGGAAATAGATGATCTAAAGAAACGAATTACTAGGAATGAGATTGAATCAGTAATAAAAAATTCTCCCAGCAAATAAAAGCCTAGGACAACATGGATTCACATCGCATTTCTGCCAAACATTCCAAGAAGAATTCATTCCAATTCAGCTCAAACTCTGCCAAAATCCTTGAAGAAGAGGGAACATTTCCTAAGTCATTCAATAAGGACATCACACTCATAGCAACCCCCCCCAAAAAAAAAAGATACCACAAGAAATTAGAACTACAGACCTATATCTCTTATAAACATGGATACAAATATCCTCAAAAATACCAGCAAACCAAATCCAAAAGTATATTAAAATTAAACACCTTGATCAAATGAGATTAATCCCTGGTATTCAAGGTTGGTTCAACATGAAGAAAAATCAATATAATACACCACATTAACAAAATGGAGGGGGGAGAAAACCATGATCATGTCAATTGATGCACAAAAGGCATTTGACAATATACAGTACCCTTGTTTGATAAAAACACTTAGAACACAAGGAATAGAAAACTTCTTCATCATGATAAAGAGCACATATGAAAAACCCACAGCTAACATCTTAATTAATGGTGGACGACTGAACATTTTCCCTCTAAGATCAGGAAGAAGACAAGTATGCCCACTGTAACAGTTTGAATTTCTTTTATAAATTTCAAAAAGGAAAAATTATGTTCTTGAACTAATGCATTCCTGTGGGTGTTGGACAGTTTAGATTGTACTACATCAGTGAGGTGTGTCTCAGGCTGGGTTTCCACCCTCTTACCAGAGCTTTAGATAAATGGAGACATAGAGAAAGACAGAGAAAGGAAGCTGACATTTTTCACTCTACCATGAGAGAATAGGAGGTTTACTACCAATGTAAACCTACTCAATAATTCACTAAGAGCCTGCACCCAAGGAGCAGCTCGAGGCTGAAGAAAGGAGCCATATGACTGATAGTCTACAACTAAACTTCGGAAGAAAAAAGAACAGCTGAGACTGAGAAAGTAGACTTGGAAAGAGACAATCTCTTTGACTGGTGGCTCACAGCTAAGCTCCGGGACACAGTAGATTCTGGAGTCCCAGGTAGGGACATCAGCAGAGATCAACTGCCATCTCCACCATGTGGCAGGACTCCAGAATCACCAGTAGTTGATTTTGTTGAAGAATGCATCTCTAATGATGCTTAGATTTGATTATTTCATGGCATTAGAACTGCAAGCTTTGACCCTAAATATAAATTCGCATTATAAAAGTCAACCCACTTCTGGTACTTTGTATTGACAGCCCTTTTGCAAACTAAGATAACCAATGTGACTGCTGTTATTCAACATTGTACTGAAAGCTCTTGCCAGATAAATTAGGCAGGATAAAGAAATAAAAGACATTAAATTTGGAAAGGAAGAAACAAAACCTTCCTTCTTTGCAGTTGATATGTTCATATATACATAAAATACTAAAGAATACAAAATAAGCTTCCAGGGTTAAAAAATGAATTCAACAAAGTTGTGTACAAGGTCAAAACCAAAAAATCAGTACTGTTTCTATACACATGCAATAAACAATCAGAAGAAGAAATCAAGAAATGAATTCCATTTACAGTAGAAACCAAAAGAATCAAATAAGAACAAATCTCACCAAAGATACAAAGAACTTTTCCACAGAAAACTACAGGACATTGGCAAAAGTAATCAAAGAAGATCTAAATAAATGAGAGGATATACTGTGTTCAAGGATTGGAAGACTAAATATCATTAAGCTATCAATAGTGTCCAAAGAAATTTGTATATTCAATGCAATCCCAATCAAAACTCCAACAACCATCTTTGCAGAAATAGAAAAGCCAATCATTAAGTTTATATGAAATGCTATGGTACCCAAAATAGCCAAAGGCACCATGAAAAAATAGAATGAAGTTGTGTGATTCATACTTCATGATCTTATAACTTATTACAAAGCCACAGTAATCAAAACAGCATGGAATTGGCACAAGAACAGGGATATATACCAAAGGAATCAAATTGAAAGCTCAGAAATCAGCCCTCATATTTTGACCAACTGATTTTTGTCAAGGTAGATAAGAACACTCAATTGTGAAAGAATAGTCTCTTTAACAAATTGTGTTGGGAAAACTGGATCTCCGTTTGCAAAAAAAAGAAGTGCCCATAACACACGCCATATATAAAAATCAAGTCAAAATGCATCACAGACCATAATGTAAAAGCTATCAAAACCCTAGAAGATAGTGTAGGGAAGCAACTTCAAGAACTTGTGTTAAGCAATTGTTTCTTAGATATACCCAAAGCACAAAAAAACAAAAGAAAAAATAAATAAATGGGACCTTATAAAAATTAAAAACTTTTTATTCTCAAAAGACTTTATCATGAAAGGGAAATGATAACCTACACAATAGGGGAAAATATTTGGAAAGCACATATGTGATAAAGGGTTACTATTCAGACTATAAAAAGAAATCCTTCAATTTAACAGGAAAAGAGAAGCAACACAATTTAAAAAATGGGCTAAAGATTTGAACAAGATATGCAAATGGCCAGAAAGCACATGAAAAGATGCTCAACATCATGAGCCATCAAGCAAATGTAAATAAAACCACAATGAGATACTATTCACACCAATTAGAATGGCTGTTATAAAACAACAACAACAACAAGTGTTTAAGAGGATGTGGAGAAATAGGAACCCTCCTTCATTGTTGGTTACTATGTAAAATGGTGTAGACATTGTCAAATACAGTCCAGCAAGTCCTCAAAAATCTATATATAAAACTACTTTGTGACCTGACAATCCCACTACTAGACATATATCCAAAAGAATTGAAATCAAGGACTCAAACATACATTTACACATGATGCTCATAGTGAGCATTGCCAAAATATGGTAGCAGCTCAAGTGTTCATCACCTGATGGACTGATAAATTAATTATGGTGTATGCATACAACATAATGCTATTCAACGTTAAAATGAAATTAAATTATGATACAAGAGACAACATGGAAGACCCTGGTAGTTATAAGTTTGTGTGAAATAAGCCAGGCAAAAAGGGACAAATATTGTATTATATCACTGATTTGGACCAGTTAGAATAAGTATACTCATAGTCAGTATCTAGAATATATATTACCAGGGGATAGGGTGAGGATATGGAAAGGTAAGTTAAGGTTTAAAATGTGCAATGTTCCTATTTGGAATAATTGAAATATATTGGTAATTGATGGTGGTGATGGTAACACAACATGGTGAACAAAATTAACATCACTGAAATATATATCTAAATATGCTAAAAAGGGAAATGTTAGATCATGTATATGTTAACAGAATAATTTTTTTAAAATTCCATGGACCTGCACTACACAAACAGCAAACATTGAGTTAAACCATGGACTTTAATTAATAGTACAATTATAAAAATTTGATGTCATCAGTTATAAGAAATGTTCCACACCAATGCAAATTGCTGTTTTTGGAGTGGTGTATGGGGATTCTGCATTTTATGCATGATTGTTCTGTAAATCTGAAAATTCTCTTAATAATTCTTTTAAAAGCACATGCTGAAATAAGAAGATTAGAAGTCTTTAGCTCTATAAAATGATGTTAGGTTAGCTTGTTCCAACAATGCTAATGTTATGGCAAAAAGGTGCAAACCAAGAGGGATATTTAGAAATAATAACATGTAAAGTTGCTAGAATGCATGGATGAAGGATGCCACAGTGTCAGGTCTGAGCAGTTATCCAGAGGGAAACCTGGGATTCAAAGGCATGGGATCTCTGGGAGAGTGCAGAAGAATAAGGATTGAAGGAGGAAATTGCAATTGAAGATGAGTCTGGAAAAGCAATACCATTAATAACTATAAAAAAGAAAGTAATCAGGGCTCTTGATGACACACAGGAAGAGATTCCTGCTCAAAAACAGATAGTAATGAAAGAGGATATCCCTGCAGAATTAGTAGAACTAACAGAAAGCTTTAAACAAAAAGGTTGAGAGAGCATAGCTCCTTGGTTACTTAGATTATGGGATATAAGAGGAAATGGTATTATGCTTCTAGGAATAAAATTGAAAATAATGGCTAGCATAATTACACCTCTCTCTCTTCATCAGCATCTTCACCAGACACAGCAAGGACCAGACGGCATTCAAAAAATGGTAGTATGGCACATTTAAGCTGCAAAATTGATCTGGCCCAATGTAGGGGATATACCATTTACAATAGGCAAATGGACATCTATAGAATAATTACAGAATATAGACAGAGAATTAGGAAAGAAGAAGGCATCATATGCTGAACTTTTGTGGATCTGATGATGAAATGTTCACAAGCAGTATAAAGGATAAAATCCTCCAAATCATGCTTCCAACCTGGAATAGGACATTAGTAGATATTCTAAGCCCACTAGTTGGCTAGCCCACTCACCAGATGACTCAGGCAATAGCAGACCTAGGTGAGATGGAATTAGTTTGATAAAAAGTCATAAAGAAATTAACCAAAGGGATCTTGCAAGGGAAGGGAAAGAGGGGGCCCATACATGTAACCTTTAAACTATTATGGGCTTATCTAATTGTTGAGTCTCCCTTAAACAAACAAACAAACAACCTAATATTATATTAGTAGGTCTCTGAAAAAAAGCTGCCTAAGGAGTAAAGATATCAGATCCTGCCTACATCTAAATCTGTGCCACTGGTTATTACTTCCTCAGCAACTCCTGAGGAAAGTAATCTGGTATAAAGTAGTGGATTCCTCTGTCTCCGAAGGCTAGTGCTGTGACCTCTGTAACCTGCAAATATGGGTGACACCAGGTGAACAGAAGGCCTCACATAGAGCTAGATGTCCACTGGTCTCCACAAAACCATTTACACATTTTAGACCTTATTGATATTGTAGCACAGTGGACACTGACCTATGAGAATCCCTATGAGAAGTCCTATGGCCTTCTAAAGTTGATAGAAGGATATGAGGGGAAAGCCATATGAGTAGTGCAGACTA
>JAQZBX010003583.1:0-64580 GCA_029593785.1 Cabassous unicinctus | reverse complement strand
AAAAAAAAAAAGAAAAGAAAAAGACGAACAGAAAGCAGGCAGCGAGCACAAACAAGGGGAAGGGGAGAAAAAAATAAATGTTAAAAAAAGATGTTACAACTCAACAATAAAAAGACAAATGACCCAATTAAAAAATGGACAAAAGATTTGAATAGACATTTGTACAATGTTATCAGTTTTAATGCTCCTCTTCATATGGTTACACTATCTTTATTTTAAATTCTATAACTCTATTCTATTCCCTCAAGATGAATTTTTAATTTTAAACACTAAATTCTTGTCTTATAGGGATGGCACCTTAGAAAGGAGTAATTTCCACTCAGTCTCTGGTGGCATTATCCCAGGCTAATTTCTTTCACCAATCAGGAGCCTCCAAAATGTTTACTTTTACATGAACTCTTTCTACCAAAAATGTGGCCACATTTTGTTTTCTCATGAAAATATACATAGATGAGCAGCAGCAAGAAAAGAAAGATGAAAATTAAAGGCAGTCATTAAAATAAATGGATCTGTCATACAGAAGTAATGTTTGGCTTATGGCAATTAAAAATGGCAACTAGGGAATGTTAGTAGCCCAACGCTTGAGTCATTACTGAACATGTTAAGAGAATGAAGCCAGTCTAGTATGACCAAGTGGGCATGTATCAATACCACTGCACTTCATTCTTCATATCAAATACTTTAAGTTAGTAAGGAGTGTGGGCTTTATTTAGTCCCACTTAAAAAATATTTTACTGAGTTAAGTACTTCAGTCATTTCCTTTACTTGCACTTCTTTTATAATACTTTTCTGTCAATCTTATTAAGTATATTATGAGCATAAATACTTTGAATGACAAGACATTTCTTTAAGGTATACTTCAGAATAGTTTTCTGAAAAGAATAGCCATTTGTTTTTAATGGAATTATAGTAACTGCGTGCAAAAGTTTCTCAAAGGGAAAAAACTCAAATTTCTTCTTCCCATCATCACTGTCATTTATGATTTTCAAAATACCTCACTTTCTAGTCTTTTTATCATGGCTTCCCTAAGGTTTAAAAACCAGAGAGTAAACAACTGATTTTAAGGGCATGTGGGATCAAAAATGCAAGAAAATATGTTAACATGCTGCAATGGTCTGAATACTAAAGATTCACATTAATGAGTTCAATTATTGTATATTAGATTCTCTTAGATGAATATGGTACTGGGCATAAAATATGCTGCCTCTTCATTTCATATCAAATTATCACACAAATCATTGCTTTTTGAGACTCTGGATACTTTTAAACTTTAATTTGCAAACAGAATTTTTACAACAAATTGTTTTTAACCAAATCATTTCTTGAAAAATGTCTATGTAGAAAACCTGGGGAATAAAGTAAACTGTTCCCTGTGGAAGGCCTTAAATTACATTATCACAGTAGAAAGTAGAGGAGATAGAAGATAGCTAACAAGACAAATGCAAAATTAGATTAAAATCTAGGGCTGTGGGTTGCAGAAGGGTTAACTCCAAAGTGGCTGAAGGGAATTTTTTAGGGTGAGGTTAATGTTCTTATTTTGATTGTGCTGGTTATATGGATATGCAGATTTGTCAAAGTTATTGATCTTTATACTAAAAATGATGCAATCTTTTGTTTGTAAAATTTACCTCAATATAGTTTATTTAAAACAAAATTTTAAAAAAGCACCACTATTTTCTGGAAGACTTTCATGAAATGAATGTTGTCATAACAATACTCCTGAATCTTCAGTAATGGAGTCAGCTCAGCCTGACCTTGAGTAGTAAAGGCAGCAAGTAGAGGACTGTATTGCTTCAAGTGCTTGATGACTTGCTCTGCTACAAGCTCTTCTATTTTGTTTCATTCCACAGTGCTCACTACACTTGACCAGACTATTCCAATGATACCTGGTTCTGGGATGTTGGTTTTTTTTTTTCAACTCCTCCATGACATATAAAATGATATCCTAAAATGGATCACCATGTGACATCAGTTCTTGAAGTTCTTTCTGGAGCACCTTATGAGCTCCCATGCTTTGCTGATTCTGAACATACTTGGAAAACTCTTTCAAACCTGCCTCAGTAAAATAATTTGTGAAGTGTTCAATGAGTTGCTTACTGGCAGGAAAAAATTCCATCAGTCTGTTATCCATGCAGACTTTCCAAAGACTTTCAGCTACTGCATTGATATCTTTTTCATTTATCCATGATTTAAAGAGCTTTACAGCAAAAGCTGCTGAAACCCTTTCTTTAATCAAATTCTCATTATAAAGGCTATTAAGAATGGATGCCTTAAATATCCCATTAGCCAGAAGAACACCAGTCAACGTAGGCTGCTTGTTTCTTTCTGACTCTGAAAAACCCTTTAAGAATAAGGCTTTTAACTTCATCTTCAAAACCTTTTTCCAAGTATTTGTAGCACCTGATTAACTTGTTAAAAACATGAGCAAATGCTTGCATGGTCTCTAGGTCTTCTTGTGCTGTGAATACACAAACATTTGTATGCATCATGTTATCTGTCAGTGTACCACCTGGGGCCAGGATTCCACTGGCCACAAAAATGTCAGAGTGATTTAGCATATAGGTGGTAATCAAGTTTTGCTCCAGAAGCATCAAGAAACTTTGTTACTGCTTCCAAATCAGTGCCAGTTTCACTTAAGCCTTGAATAATAGAGTCCTGAAACTCAGTAGGGTCAAACCTCTATTTTTCATCTCATTTCCTAGTTTTAAAACTCTCTCAGTTTCTGTTTATCTGTAAGTATTCTGAACTTGTCCTCATGTTTTAAATTGACAAATACCATTCTACATGAACATACATGAACAATAAGTGTATGGTAAAAGTTGAGAACTTAGAAAATAAACATGCATAACATCATACAGGGTTCCCATATATCACCCCACCACCACCACCTTGCATTGCTGTGAAACATTCATTACAAACTATGCAAGAGCATCAACAAAATATTATTACTAACTATGGTCCATATCTTACATTTGGTTTATTTTCCCCGAACACACCTTATTTTATATATATAACAGAAGTTTTGAACTTAAAAAACAAACATGCACATGCATAGAATTTTCATACAACCTCATTTTTGAAAGATAATCTTGAAGGATATTATATTCTTGGTAGGCAATTTTTCTCTGCAGTATCTTAAATACATCATACCACTGCCTTCTTGCCTCCATAGTTTCTGATGAGAATTCTACACTTAATCTGATTAGGCATGTTGTGCTTCTTGGATGTGGATGTCTATTTCTTTCAGTAGGGTTAGGCAATTTTCTAGCATTATTTTTTCATATATTCCTTCTGCCCCTTTTACCTTATCTTCTTCTTCTGGGACACAAAATATACATATGTTTGCACATCTCTTGCCATCTTTTCGTTCCTTGAGAATCTGCTTAATCCTTTCCATTCTTTTCTTAATAAGTTGTGTATGTTCTCTTTTGGAGGCCATTCTTAAAGCTCACTGAACCTTTCTTCTTTCTCCTCAAATCTGTTTTATGAATCCAGGGTATTTTTAATTTCATTTATTGTGTCCTTTATTTTCATGAGGTCTGCTATTTTTCTATGTATGCTTTTGAATTTTTCTTTGTGCTCATCCAATGTCAGCTTAATGTCCCTAATCTCTTTAGCCATCTCAGGGAACTTATTAAGGAGATTTGTTTGAACATCTATGATTAGTTGCCTCAATTCTTTTATGACTCCTGGAGGCTTAGCGTGTTCTTATGCCTGGGCCCTATTTTCCTCTTTCTTGGTATGGATTGTATTTTTTATTGGTGTATTGGCATCCAGTTTACAGGAGTGTTTATTCTGGTTACAGTTTCTCTCTTTAGTCCAGGGCTTTCTATTTGATTGACTTTGTGCTACAGCTCCTCTTTGATACTCAGATCAACTGAACTTGAAAATATATAATGGATCTTGATCAGCCAATCTGAATATTTTCAGCTCTTTTTCATCTCTTTACTTTCCTTTCTCCCTTATTTCTTTCATAGTAGGAGCCCAGGAAACAGTTGGTTCTGTAATCTGTGGAGGTTGAAGTTTTTCCCATTTCCCCAAGAACTGATGAAGCTTCTCCCACCTTTCTCATTTGCCAGAAGTAGAGATGGAGCCACAGCTGTGAGTAGTAATACAAACCATGCAGGCCAGGACAATAGTTGTACAAAGGGACTGATGAAGATTTCACCCCTTCCTCCCGCCTTGGATGGGGATGAAGCCATAGATGTGGGGAGCAAACTAAGTTGTTTGAGTCAAAACTGACTGCAGTTGCCCAGGTAGATGTAGCACTGGACCCATCCTGCCAGGGATTAGGATGGAACCTCAGGAGTGCCCAACAATCAAATCTGTGTGTGCCTAAATTGCTTGCAATTGCCTTGAAAGGCTGAAGGAACAATGTCCCTTCTGACCTTTCAGGGTCAAGGATGGTACCACAGGCATCCAACAATCCTGTCCATGCAGGTCAAAAGCACTTGCCTCTGCCCTGGTAGGCTGAGGAATACTTTCCTTTCTGCCCTTAATGGGTGGGGATAGAGTCACAGGCACACAACAGTGCAGTCTGTATGTACTGAAAGTTCCTGCAGTTGCCCAGAGAGACTGAGGAAACTCTGCTCCCCTCCTATCTTGTCAGGTGTCAGAGATGGAGGCATACATATCCACAAACCAATCTGTCTGTGCTGAAATCACCTGAAGTTGTGCAAAGTGGCTTGGAAAATACCAACCCTCCTATCTTATCAAGGATTGGGGATAGATACACAAGCACCAAACAATTCAATCTCTGTGCACCAAAAGTGCCTGCCATTACCCAGAGATGTTTAGGAAATCCAGCTTCTCTCCTATCTTATAAGGGGGTGGGTGGGAATGGAGCTACAGGTGCCCATCAATCCAGTCTATACATGCTGAAAGTGCCTGCCATTGCCCAGAGAGGCTGGTACAGGTGCCCCCAGCTTCCTCTGTGCTAGAATTGGGGCTGGAAACTAGTCTATGGCTGCAATCTGATCTGGGTGGAAAGAAGCTGATCCTTAAAATCACTGTGATTTTTGATAAGCCCTGCTTCCTCTCATGCCAGGGGTGTAGTTAAAAAGGAGGCTACTACATAAAGTAGGGGAAACAAAGAGAGATTGAAAAGTGAGGAATTTTCTTGTTTGTCTTTTTTTGTTTACTATTATTATTATAAAAATAATGAAGTGCGGTAATAATGACTGAAGTGATTAAAGCACAAATTTGTGATTATGCAAAATACCATTGATTGCACACTATGGATGAATTCTATGCTTTTTTAATATGTATCAATAAAATTGACTTGTTTTAAAAATCAATCATAAAAAATGGATGCTACTGGTCTCTTTCTGGCTTGGACAGTTTCAAATTTTAGCTGTTGCTAGGATTATACTTTAGTCAACCAAATTTACTAATCAGCAGCTGAAGTTGGTGCCCACTCATCTCTCCCTCTCCCATTTTTGGGAAATGGGGCTTCCAACTCCAACAAGGGAATAGCTTTCAAGGCAGCATGCACTGCTAGTGGCGGATGGACACTGGCCTCCATGGCATGGGGTGCTCTACTCATGAATCTTCACTGCATATGGGTAATTTCCTCCTTCAGTTCTTCCAAGGATGTTGCAGGATGCTCTTCTGGTCGCCAGGGACCCTGAACAGGTGTTTTAGATAGCTCTGGGTGATTACTAACTGCACTGTAGGATGAGCTTACTCTCGGAGCTCCTTACTCTGATGTCATTTTGCCTTTCCTCCAGCATAAGGTTTTAAATTATCAAAATATCCTGGAATCTATCTCTGACCTCACAAATTATATGGAAGTCAACTGTGCTTGAAATAATCTTTGTCTGAATGACTTAATTTGTTAAATTAATTCATTTTACCATATTAGCATCTGGTAGTATTCTTTAAAGAATCTTTTGAAGAGAATAATTTAGAAGCATTGTAGGTTTTAGAAGCTTCTGAATACCAATCCAAGAATCTGTTGCATTCATTTGGTGGAGATCTTGAACCTGTTTTCAATGGTATGTCTCAAGTGTACTACCTGCGTGTATTAATTTGCCACAAGGTTGCCAATGTAAATTACTAGAAATTGTTTTTTTTTTTATATTGGGTGTTTTATTTAGGGTAAAGGCTTAGAGTACTAAGGCCATGAAATGTCCAAATCAAGACATCAGCAGAGATGTTTTCTCACTAAATTCAGCTATTGGTAATCCTGATGTCCTGCCATGTGGTGAAGATGGCTACCAATCTCTGCCAAGGTCCCTGCCTTCCCCTCAAGAATCTACCATCATCCAGAGTGCAGCTGTGTGAAACTAAGCATAGGGCTTATTTCTAGGCGTTCTTTCTCAGTCTTACTCTAAGATTCTCCACTTTCTTCATATGTCTAGCTGTGAGCTGTCAGTCATATGGCTTATCTCTTCAGCCTTGAGATTCTCCATGGCCCAGCCACTTGGGAACTTCTTGCTTAACTTTTTGCTGCTAGTGATCCTTCAGTTCTTTCTCACATTGTAAGATTAAAAATGATGGCATCTTTTCTCATTTGTCTCTCACTGTGTCTCTGTTTGTATAAGATCCAGCAAGAGGGCAGAGACTAAACCTCATTCACACCTCACTGACTTAATCTATTTAAAAGGGTGTTGGAGTATCCAAGATGGAAGATTAGGGAATTGCAAACTGCACTCTTCCTCTAGAACCTGGGGGAATCTGGGGTGTCATGGAGGTGATAAGAGAGGGTGTCTGGGAAGGCGGTTCCGAGCTGGGCACTTGGGAAAAGGGGAGCTTCCCAGACAGCCCAAGATAAGAAGGGAGCATACCAGTTAGTCCAGGAGGAGAGGAACCTGCCTATCTGGCACTGTGAGAGGGAAAGCTACACAGACAGCTCTGTGAGAGAGGAGAGCAAGCAGCTTAGGAGTGATCATACATGTTAGCCTGTGCCCTGCCTGCTTAGGGCAGGTGGGAATTGGGTGAGACATGGGGAGAGCTGAGGGAAAAGAGCCTAAGATTTATTCCCTCTCTCTTTTTTCCATTTCCTTTTCCTTTTTTTACTTCATGTGGTTACTGGCAGAGAGACTCACTGTGGGGTGATTGGTTGACAAGTACAAATAGCTTGACGAGTACACTAGTGAGCCGCTGGTAGCCTGAGAGGGGATTTTTCTCTCTCTCTTTCTTCACCTGAATACTTGCAGAGAGGAGGCTTATGGTGGCATTGTGGGTGATCAATTGATCAATTGACTAAAACAGGCATCCTGAGAGGAAGAGCCTAACTGGTCTTGGTGGTCAGAGAGGGAGACCCAGATATTTGCTTTGTTTTGTTTTGCTTATTTGGTTTTTCTTCCCCTGTTCCTTATTTTCTTTCTTTCTCTCTTTTATCTTGTTTTCTTTCTTCTCTACATATTTCTTTTGTCTTTTAATTTTCATTTTATCTCTTTTCATCTTTTTTTACTGTGAGTATAAATTTACTTTTTCTTTTTTCTCTTTCCTTACTCCTTTTCTCTGTTTTCTTCCTTTACTTTCCTCCCACTTCTTTCTTCCTTACTTTCTGACTTTCCCTCTTTTGTCTTTATTTCTTCTATTCTTATTTATCTGGTTGATAAATTTATATTAATTTATTTTCTATTTTTGTGTTTCTATTCTTCACCTTTTGAAATTTTATTCATTATTTTCCATCTTTTTATTTATTTTGTCTGTCTTGTTTTTGTTCATCCTTCCTTCTTTTTTATTTTTTTTCTCTTCTTTCTTTGCTTTTTAATGGAGCTAAAGTTTTCCCCAAGAACACAGCAACTAAAATGATACAGAATAAGTGGAGCCAAGTTATTATCAGGACTTCTAACACAAATCCAAACAAAAATAAAACCCTAGACTACAAAAGAGAAACTAACAAAATTAATAACCCCATCAAATAAACAGATGCCTAGACATCAGCAAAAAATTATAAACCATACAAAGAGACCTGAAGTCATGTCCCTGCCTAGTAAGCAAACTATAAATTAGGAGGAGACACACAGCATGTAATAAGTAAGCTTGCATGTCCAAAAATATCCTTAATCATCACAAAGAAATGAAGAGAGATAGAGGATGTCAAGAAGGCACAAGGGGAACCCACAAAAGAAATTGTAAATATACATAAAAAGATAACAGATATTATGGTGATGAAATGAACAATGTAAGAAATTAAAAATACACTAAGAATGACAGAGTTGGACTCAGTTATCTCTTCCCTACACATGGCTCATCTGTTTCTTCTATTTGAACCTATACTTGGTGATGGAGTTGGTAGGTGTATGTCCAAAAGAGTTGAATTTTTATGCTGTCCATGTGCCAGCTGGGCCCAGAGCCTCAGTGGAGTTGCACCACCTACTCTCCAGTTCATTGGACTCAACCAGGACAACAAACAAGGAGGTGAGGATTGACAACCACCTTTGCAAGGAAATGAGAGAGCCTACAACTGCAAGCAAGAGAGTCCCATCCATCAGGTGTATGGGATTGAAGCCCACTCTCAATAAGAGGTGCAGTGGACATCACTATCCCAGAATCCTCAGGATTAGGAAACAAACTATGGACTAGAGTGGACTTACTGGTATTCTACAATAGACTTGTGATTCTAGCAATGGAAGAAATTACAGCATTGATGTGGATGCAGTGGCCACAGGAGAATCTGAAGACAGGGGAGAGGAAAACACAGGTATAATATGGGGGCTTTTTTTGGAACTTCAGAAATGTCCTGAATGGCATTGCAATGACAGATATATGCCATTACATATCTTCCCATAGCTTGCAGAATTGTATGGGAGTGAGTGTGGTCTACAATGTGAACTATGGTCCATTCTCAATGGCAATGCTTCAGGTTGCATTTATCAATTGCAATGAATGTGCCACACTGTGAAGGGTGTTGTTTATGTGGGAGTGTGTAGGAGGTGTGGGGAGTGGGGCATATGGGAATCCCTATATTTTTGTGTAATCTAAGTATCTTTGAAAAAAATTAAAAATGTATTAAAAAATACACTAGAAGCATATAACAGCAGACTTGAAGAGGCAGAAGAAAGATTAGCAACACTGAAAATTGGACATATGTAATTGCACTGATAGAACAGATAGACCAAAAAAGTGGAAAAAAAATTCAGTGACTCAAGGAATTGAATGAAAACATGAAACACAAACACATACAACTTGTGGGTATCTCAGAGGGGAAAGAGAAGTGAAAGAGTGCAGTAGGAGTGTTTGATACAGTAGTGACCAAATATTTCCTAATTCTTATGAGGATCATTGATATACTGTCCAGGAAGCACAGCATACGCAATGCACAATGAATCCTAGCAGAAATACTCTGAGACACATATTTAACACAGTGTCAGAAGATTAATTCAAAGACATATTTCTGGAAGCAACAAGGGAAAAGAGATCCATAACATATCATGGAAACTTGGTAAGATTAAATGCTGATTTCTCATCTGAAATCATGAAGGTGAGAAAACAGTGGGATGACATAGTTAAGGTGTTGAAAGAAAAAAACCTGCCAGACAAAACTTCTGTATGCAGGAAAACTGTCATTCAAAATGAGGGAGAGTTCAAAATATTCACAAATAAACAGAAGTTAGGAGAATTTGTCAACAAGAGTCCTGGCCTTTAAGAAATACTATGAGAGTGCTGCAGGTTGAAAGGAAAAATTACAAGGGTTAGAAGGTTGGAGGAGAGTGTAGAATGGAAAATTACTGGTAACGTTAACTGAAAGGATAAAAAAAAAATACATGAAATATATAAGCTTAAAGAAAAAAGTTTAAGAACTGCCTCGATAATAAAGATTGAATGTTAGTGGATTAAACTTTCCAATCAAAAGAGCCGGGCTGGAAAAATGAATAAGGAAATATGATCCATCTTTATGCTGTTTACAAGAAATTCACCTTAGACACCATAAACACATAGAATATCATAAGAAGATACCTTGAAAAATTGCTTGCCAACAAGATAGATAATATATATGAAATGGATAGATTTCTAGAAACACACAAGTAACTTAGATTGACAAAAGAAGAAATGGAGGAACTCAACATACTAATCACAATTACTGAGATTGAATTTGTCATCAAAAACATCTCAAAAAAGAAAAGCACAAGACCAAATGGCTTCACAGGTGAATTCTATGAATAATTCTGGAATGAACTAACACCAATTCTGTTCACACTCTTCCAAAGAATTGAAGACTGGGGAAGATTACCTAACTCATTCTATGATGCCAACATCACCTTAAATCCAAAACCACAAAAAGTGCTACAAAACAAAGTTACAGAGAAATATCTCTAAGGATCACAGATGCTAAAATCTTCAAAAAAAATATTTGCTTATCGAATCCGACAAAACATCACTCAAATTATGCAGCATGATCAAGTGTTTTTTCCACCAGATATGAAAGTATAGTTCAATATAAGAAAATTAATGTATTACACCCCATTAATAGACCAAAGGGAAAAATCCAGTGATCATCTCTATCAATGCAGAAAGGCATTTTCCAAAATACAGCATCTCTTTTGGATGAAAACATTTGGAAACTTCCTCAACATGATAGAGGGAATATTTGAAAAACCCACAGCTAATATTAAACAATGGTGAAATGCTAAAGGCTTTCTCTGTAAGATCTGGAACATGACAAATACGTCCACTGACACAATCCTTATTTAACATTGTATTAGAAGTACTTGTTTGAACACTTAGGTAAGAAAAAAAAATAAAGGGCATCCAAATTAAAAGAGATGAAGTAAACTTTCATTATTTGCACATGACATGATCCTATATGTATGAAGTCCTGAACAATCTACAACAAAGTTACTAGATCTGATAAAAGAGTTTAGTCAAGTGGCAGCACATAAGATCAACATGCAAAAAACAGTAACATCTGTGTACACTAATATGTACACAAATGGGGCCTCCTCAATATTAAAAACTTTTGCACTCAAAAGGTATTTGTTAAGAAAGGGAAATGGCAGTGTACTGAATGAGAGAAAATATTTGAGAACCAGCTATCTGATGAAGGCCTAACATCCAGCATATATTAAGAAATCATACATATCAAAAAATAAATAAAAAAGGCAATCAGTTTTATACATGGGCAATTGATTTGAATAAACACTTTTCCAAAGAAGAAATACAAATAACTAAAAAACAATTGTAAAGAGGCATAACATCACTAGCTATTAGGGAAATGCAAATCTAAACTACAATGATTTATCATCTTATAACTATTAGACTGGCTGCCATTAAAAAAAAAAAACAGAGAACTACAAGTGTTGCAGAGGTTTAGGAGGAATAGGATCACTCATCCACGAAGGGTGAGGATGTAGAATGGTGCAGCCACTGTGGAGTATGGTTTAGCAGTTCCTCAGGAAGTAAGAATTGCCATATGTTCCACCAATCCCACTACTAGGAATATATGCAGGAGAATTGAAAGCAAGGATGCAAACAGATACATGTACACCCATGTTCATTGCATTATTCACAATTGCCAAAAGTTGTAACCAACCCTAGTGTCCAACAATGCATGAATGGATAAACACAATGTGGTATATACATATGATGGAATATTACTCACCTGTAAGAAAGAATGATGTATGGACACACACAACAACACGGATGAGTCTTGAAGACATTATGTTTCATGAAATAAATCAGTCACTACAGGTCTAAAGGACATTACCACTGACATGAACTAAAGATATTGAGAAGACACACAGAGGTAGAGTGGAAGACAGATTACTAGGAGAGAGAAATAATCTCAAATAGAGAGATTGAGCTGATGCTCATTATGAGTAGAATCGCTGATAAGGTAGATGGGGATGTTTGTCAGTAGATGGGGTGATTGTGGTAGAGATTTGTCAATGGGATCAATGATGGTGGAGTGTTAGTGTGATTGCAATTGAGGGGGTGGTTTGAGCTCTATCCATAGAGCTTGGGGGAGGAGGGCTGGAGGAAAGAAAAAATGAACTCTGGAAAGGTAGAGGACTGTCTTTGAGAATACTATTGTGGAAGTGCTATTTTGACAGTTATGGCAGGGGAAGGTCACTGGTGCTGGGTGTCAGTGGTGAGGGATATGTGGGTAAGGGTGCATGTGAGGCATGCCTCTAAGGCATATGGATGTGTTCATGTGGTCATAAGTTATCTCAGTAGGTGGAGACCCACAAAATAACCAACTAAATATTAAATCCCCATACTGAAGATACTTGCTATGTTTTCTAATAGAGTGGCAAGAATGTCTAAATTACAAAGGCAGTAGTTGATAGAAAAAAACAGACCAATAGGCTACACCTTAAATACTTGTAGTTATAAATGTTTTCTTGTAAAATTAAAAAAGTTTAGTAATATCTATTTCCTCAGAGTTTCATTCTGAAAACCTCCTTGTTGCTCAAATGTAGCCTCTCTCTAAGCCAAACTCAGCAAATAAACACACTCACTTCCCCCCAGAACGGGACATGTCTCCTGGAGATGAGCTTCCCTGACTCTAAGGGATTATTACCAATCATCAACTAGCAATGAATTTGGAAAAAGAACTTGACCAAAATGGGGAAATATTCAATACAAATGAGATTTTACTGCTAAGATATTTCAAAGTGAGTTGGGAGGTCATTTCACAGCTTATGCTTATCCATGTTTCAGGAGGATCTCTTCGACTGCCACAGTAAGCAGTGCCTCAAACAGAGGTGCTCATGAGGGTTCTAGAGACATCTGGGCACTATAGGTAAGACACATAAACCCATGAAATCAGCACCCTGGAACAGAGGAACAGACCAGCTTACAAATATAATCCTTATATTTTTTGGGATTCATAAATAATCTCAAACTGCCCCAGGGCCTTACCTTTTAATGTATGCTAACCCATTTCCCCTATGAAACAACGTTAGGCTCTCTTATAAGTTCCCTACTCATGATTCTTCTCCCCCTTTTCCTTGAAGTTATACTTAGCACTATACTCATTAACTATATGCCACAAAGACTTAAATCTTTGGTCCATTCATAAGCCAGTTGAGCCCTGAATCTCAGCAAAGTTTTTGCCAAAACTTACTCTCTAATTCATCAGACTCACCCAGGACAACTTAGAAAATGATGATGATGGACAACCCCATCCCAAGAAGTAGAGTATTTATAACTGCAAGCAAAACATTTCCTTCCATCTGGTCCACAATAGCTAAGCTCCTTCTCAGTCTGAGGCAAAGGAAGCATCACCATCCCAAAATCTTTTAAGGTTGAGGAATGTACAACCATAAGGGGGGATGCAATCTAGGACCAAGTGGAATTATTACTATTGTAGTAATGGAAGAACTTGTAGCATTCTTATATACTATATATCAGAATTTCTGAGGGAAGGGGAAGGGAAGAATAGTTGGAACATAAGACATTTTTAGGGCACTGGAATTGTTTTGTATGATATTGTACTGATGGATAGAGGCCATTATACATTTTGTCAAAACCTATAAAATTGTATAATGCAAAGTGTAAACCGTAATGTAAACTATAAATCATCATTATAAGCAATGCTTTTATATTTGTTCATCAATTATATCAAATGTACCACACTAATGTAAGATCTTATCAATAGGGCTAAATGTTAGGTACCTGGGGTATATGGGAGACCCCTCTATTTTTTATTCAACTTTTCTGTAATCTAAAATTTCTTTAAAAACAAAATTCAAATTTCAAAATATACTAAAATTTTAAAAATGGGTCTCAAACCCAGAGGAATGGCTTAGTTCAAAAACATAATCATTTTCTTTTAGCAATTCATAAAATAATTTCATTTTGCACATTTCACCCTCTGAGTCCCAAAATGACATGTTCTTTCCATATGCAAAATTCATTTATTACATCACAATATTTCAAAAATCTTAAACGATTTTAGTAGCAATTCTAAGCAAAAAATCCCAAAGAACTCAGTTTTAAGCTTACAGTTTGTCTTGGGGCCACATTCTACTGTGGTGGTAGACTTGTTAAACTTAAAAAATAAGTTATTTGCTTCAAATATACAAAGAAGAGACAGATATAGGACAAGCATTTGCATTACTATAGAGAGAAATTAGAAGGAAAAAAGCATTATGCATCTCAAAAAGTTCCCAAGATCTGTGGGGCATATTCAATTAGATTTCACAGTCTGAGGTTCATCTGTAGAAGGACGATTTCTTCTCTTCAGGGCCTCATGGGGTCCTACCCTTTCCAAGGGCTTGTCTGGAGGCCATATTCTCAGTTCCACTCTCATCAATTATCTGGGTGGTGACCAAGTTATAGGCCTCATTCTCCAAGAATGTTGGGGTGACTTCCACACATTCCCCAAACTCTGAAATACAGCTTCAACACCTGTAGTACACTGGGGAGTCATAAACCTTCTCCCTCATCTCTTTCATACAGGCCAAACCCCTAAGAATAGTGGGGTGGTTACCTTACTGTCTCTAATCTTCAGGAAATACACTCCATCTTCTCTGTAGCCTGGGGTAGCTAAACTCTCCGTGAACAATGGGCTGGATTATCCTCCCCCTTTAAATGCTGGGGTAATCTTATCCTTGTTCCATGCATGTGTGGAGTCCCTCTCCTGGCCCAAGAAGTTGTCCCATGTTCAGACCTCAGCTTCAACAGTTTTCAATTTCTAGGCAAGATATCAATATCTCCTCTCCTTCCCCCTTTTTGTCCAGGATGATAGTGGTTTCCTTCATACAGATCTTGCAAAAATTGTTGATTTTGCATACATTTCATTGGGTTCAAACTGTCAGAAAGTAAGACTATACACAAGTCCTTCCTGGACAACTGCATTTCCAACTCTGGCTTATAAGGAAATGGCTGGCTACTTCCAAGTTTAGTTAAATCTTCTCATAATGCATTATCTTCTGGGGATTTGTTTTCCAGAAACTCAGAATTTCTCAAACTGTCAATTTCTGGTCCCTTTGTGCCCAGCAATTCAGTTCTCAGCTTATATCTTTCCTCTCTTTTTCCTCCTCCTTTCTCTCCTTCTCTTCCTCCTCAACTCCTCTTATAAAGAGATTTTTTCCTATTTCAAGGTACCAAAGAAATATTCAAATTATTATAGAATGGTTTTATCTTTTTATTTTTAAATCCTTTAAGTGTTGTTTGGAAAGTCAGAATACAACTCCCACTACAGAACAACACTGCATATATCATTTGTTGAGTAGTGCTATGAGGATTCTTTCTGCTGTTGATTGTTTTTCTGTTTTTGCCCCCATGCCACAAAGTCTAATTACTTTATATATTTTTTAATAGCAAGACTGATATCTAACAGGTAAATCCATTTAACTTTTCTTCCCTAGTTGTGTTTATGCTATTTTGGTTTCATATGTATTTTTGGAGCAATTTGCCAATTTTTACAGAAGAAAATCTGTTAACATTTTTAAATAGATGTCATTTAATAAGTAACATAATAACATTTTAATAATATTGAGTCCTCCAATCCACAAATATGATCTATTTCTCCATTAATTAATTTATTTATTAACTCTCAATATAATATTTACTTTTCACCCATGAAGGATGACATATCTCTGATATATATATATATATTTAATTCAATTTCAGCTTTCTTTTTTTGGTACTATTTTATAGGTATTTGATATATCTATTTTTTTTTATTCCATTGCCTTCAGAAACACTATTCAAATAAGATTGTCATAATTTTTTGAATTTTTTTTCTTCCACATTAACAAGTATATATGTTGTCAGTGTCATTGATATTTCTTCTTTTCCAATTATGTTTCATTTCCAATTACATTTTCCTTTTCGTGCCTCATTATGCTGCTTACAAAGATGGTGAGAGTGGTCTTATTTTCCTGGTGCCTTATATAAAGGGTGATTCCATCATACATATTTTAAGTTCTATGATGTTTGATTGATCTGGGGAAATTTCCTTTTAATAGTTATGTTTTATCACTGTAAACATTTTCCCTTATAATTATTTTTAAGCATTTTCATCATCAATGAGTTTTTATTGTAACAGAAGTATTTTCTGCATTTATAGTGATTTTTGTAATATTTCTCCTATAGGGTATGTTTTTGTCATGAATTACTATATTTAATTTTCTAATTTTAGAACATTTACATTTTTTAGATATATACAACTATTTCACGATATATTGTATCCATTACATTTCTGTATGGAAATATCTAATTATTCAAACATATCCTCATCTATTATATCAAGATACATTTTTACAAAAATCTTTCTCCCACCAATTCTTATCCTCCTTTTCTAACTTAGAATGCTAGTTTATATGCCTTATATACAAACATCATAATATTTCCTTCAGCGAATCCATTCTATATCACTTAACACTTTAACATGTTTGTAGAACATTTTTTAAAAAATTTGGAAAACTTTACTATGCCTTGTGTTACTCAGAAATGCCAAATATTATTGAATCACATAGGAAAATATACTCATTTAATGTAAGTATTTAGGTATGAAGTGATTGAATATTTTGCAATACAATGTAAAAAAGGAAAACGCATATGGGGTTTATGTCCATCAGTGTAATAATTCAAGTCAAAGATGCCAAGACAATTCAAGGCACACAGAAATAGCTCTTCGGAATAAGGATGTGAAGTAACATTAGAACTTAAAATCTATCATATAAAAAATTATCATATAAAAAGACTAGAAAATTTTTCATTGCTATTTTTTAACTTTCTTTGATTTCTTTTTAAAATTCATTCTAAATTAATTTTGTATTTAGTAACAGCTAGTCAATTGCATTTGGTGTTAAGACATTTTAAGCAGCCTATGGTTTGCTTTCATGCCAAAATTTTAGTCCAAAATCTTTAGAGAATATTATTATATTAGGTATTCCTCAATTTTATAGATTTACTACGATACATGTAAATTACTTTTAAAATCATAAATGAAATTGAAATTGAATTGAATATCCAGGGACCTAGGAAATATTTTTGAAAAAAAATTTATTTTGTTAGTTTAACAAAAATGAAATTATTTCTTAATTTTAATTCTAATAATTACAATTTCAAATTTGAGTAATCTCAAAATTATATCCAAGGCATCCTTACCAATCAGGAGTTGATGGAAAGCTGGCCTCTCTGGAGAATGAAATCACAAATTCCCTATTGTTTACAGAGATATAACCCATATGTGTCCTTCTTAAAAATAACCATATTTATAATGAATCCAGAGGCAGAATTGTTCATGTGATTTAGGTTAAATGTGAATCTCCATGACAAGCATATCCTTGAATTTTACTCACTGAAGAAAATAAAATTGCTGATTTTTATCAATTTCCTTAAAATTTTCAGAAGAAATAAGTTACAGAAGATAAACTTGTTACTTCATTTGTCAGGTATATTTGGATATTTTTATTCATATATTTCCTTTAAAATAATAAAGCATAATTCACTATGAAAAGGTGTGCTATGTCACAAAATAATTACCATAGTAATTATTACTTGTCAATATTGTAAATGTATAGTCATAGAATGTTTCTGATGCAAGTGTTTTTTTTAGGTAATTTATTTTTAACAGTGGTATCAGACGATATGTGTGTGATAAGTAACCTGAAGTCAAAATATTGAAAATATATTGATAAAAAAATTACTGAGAAATTAAACTAGTTCAAACATCATGAATGAAATTATCCTTGAGCTACATTCTAAAAGATAGTCAAGAAATTTACAAGCAAAACAGAGTTATGATGTGATTTTCTGGAAATTGATCCACATTAGTAAAAATAGTCCATTTAATCATAGAAGAAATGTTGCAATATCCAGCAGAGTTGTTAGGATGCTCATTTTCGTACACTGATTTTCTGAGTATTACAACCCAGTCACGCCCTATATTGATTATTTTAATATATTACTTTATCTCATTTCTGTAACAGTTGAGATATTAGCAATCCTAATCATTTTGTTGCTCTCCACACTTGTACACTGTTACATAAATAATTTAAAAATATCACTGAGTTAAGGAGGAGCATGGAAAATTCCCTGACTCTGTCTTATTTCCATTATGCACTTTGAAGGAAAAAATGTAAGGTAATTTTAGTAGAGGAAAATTTGAGAATTTGTACAGACCAAGGAGAAAGAAGTAATCTGTTTTCTTTCTCTTTCTTGTACACTTTCAAACGATATTTCTCAGCGACTGCTCAGTTTCCTTAATTCATATCAATGAGGTCATGTACTGTACATACTTCAAAGCCTGGCTCGCTTCACTCAATATAAGGTCTTCCAGATTCATCCATGTTATCCCGTGTGTTGGCACTTTATTCCTTCTTACAGCTGAGTAATATTCCATTTGTATGTATGTACCACATTTTGTTTATCCATTCATCTGTTGATGGGCATCTGGGTTGATTTCAACTTTTGGCAATAGTGAGCAATGCTGCTATGAACATTGGTGTGCATATATCTGTTCGTGTCTTTGTTTTCAGTTCTTCTGGGTATATATCCAGCAGTGGAATTGCTGGATCATATGGAAGATCTATAGTTAGTTTTTGAGGAACTGCAAAACTGTCCTCCACAGTGGCTGGACCTTTCCACAATCCCACCAGCAGTGGATGAGGGTTCCCATTCCTCCACATCCTCTACAACACTTATATTCTGCTGTTTTTTAAATAGCCACCATTCTAATGGGTGTAAGATGGTATCTCATTGTGGTTTTGATTTGCATTTCTCTAATACTTAGAGATGTCGAGCATTTTCTCATGTGCTTTTTAGCCATTTGTATTTCTTCCTTGAAGAAGTGTCTTTTGAGGTCACTTGCCCATTTTTTTAAATGGGTTGTTAGTTTTTTATTTTCAAGATGTAGGATTTCTTTATATATGCAGGATATTAGGCTTCTATCAGATATATGGTTGCCAAATATTTTCTCCCATTGGGTACGTTGCCTTTTTATTTTGTTGATAATATCCTTTGAGGTACAAAAGTTTTTAATTTTGAGGAGATCCCATTTATCAGTTTTTTTCTTTTACTGCTCTTACTTTGGGTGTGCAGTTCATGAAACCATTTCCTATTACAAGGTCTTGTAGATGCTTCCCTACATTATCTTCCAAGGTCTTTAAGGTCTTGGCTCTTATATTTAGATCTTTGCTCCATCTTGAGTTGATTTTCATATAAGGTATGAGATGGTGTTCCTCTCTCCTTCTTTTGGCTATGGATATCCAGTTCTCCATGAACCCCTTGTTGAAGAGGCCATTCTCTCCCAACTGAGTGGGCTTTGTGGCCTTGTTGAATACCAGATGACTGTTTATGCAAGGATTTATATCAGGACTCTCAATTCAGTTCCATTGGTCAATGTGCTTATCCTTTTGCCAATATCATGTGGTTTTCACCACTGTAGTTTGTAGTATGTTTTAAAGTCAGGTAATGTGATATCTCCAATTTCATTTGTCTTTTTGAATATGTCTTTCGCAATTCGGGGCCTCTTACCCTTCCAAATAAATTTTGTAGTTAGTTTTTCCAATTCCTTAAAAAATACAGTGTTGATTTTTATTGGGATTGCATTAAATCTGTAGGTTAGTTTGGGTAGGATAGACATCTTGATGATGTTTAGTCTTCTTATCCATGAACAGGGAATATTCTTCCATTTATTTAAGTCTTCTTTGATTTCCTTTATCAGTGTTGTGTTTGGACCCAAATATGTCTTCCCTGCACATGGTACATTTGTCCCTTCTATTCAAACCTATATGTGGGGACAGAGTTTGTAGGTGTACTTCCAGAGGCCAGAGTATTTGAGCTGTGCAAATACCAGGTGGGCTGGGAATCTTGGAGGAGCTGCCACTCCTACTCTACAGTTCAAAGGATTCACCCTGGACACCTGGTGGGGAAATAATGATGGACAACAGCCATCCCAGGGAATGGAGAGAGTCTGCAGCTTCATTCAAGATAATCCCATCCATCTTATCCATGAGATATAAGCCCCATCCTACTTGGAGGTAGAGTGGACATCACCATCTCAGACTCCACAGGATTGGGGGAAGAGCTATGGACTAGTGTGGACTTACTGGTATTCTGTAATAGACATATTGTGATTCACAGAATGGAATTAAATACAACATTAGTGTAAAGTCATTGGGCGCCGGATGCTTTAGGGGCAGGGAGAGGGAAAAGCAGTTGTAATACAGGGGCTTTTTGGGGACTTGGAAATTATCCTGAGTGACATTGCAATGACAGATATAGGCCATTTTATATCATCATATAACATGCAGAACTGTGTGGGAGAGAGTGTGGTCTACAATGTGAACTATGATCCATGCTTAATGGCAAAGCCCCAAGATGTGTATATCTGTTGCAGTTGATGTGCCGCATCAAAATATTTCATTAGTATGAAATATTTTGCAAAACACTATAAATTCATATGAATATGACCAATGGAAACAAGTGTTCATAACCACTATTCGTATGGGTAATAGCAAATATTACAAAATATTTTTAAAATAGATTTAGATAAATAAAATATTGATAAGATAGAATTTTCATAGTTATAATGCCCAATTCTAGTTTTTATACATATGAAAATATGATTGAAATTACACCTCAACAAGATAATTAATTTTTAAAGAATAATTGTTTGAAAAAATATTTGCTCTTGAATTACAATGCCTCAAGAAAATCACTTCCTAATAGTTGAAGTTAGAGGAACTAATGTTGTAAAGATTTCAGAAGTATCTAGAAAAGCACGTAGGAAAGAGATCTGGATGGAATATTAGGGCTTCACTATTATTGGAATTCATGGTTGATGAATGGAATGATGTTATGTGAAACTGTAATTTCCGGTGGGAGGCTTTCCATAGATACTCTGAAGGTGAGCAGATGAAGTAGAGTGAGAGCACGAGAAATCTGTTTACACACTTCCAACAGGAATATAGAATCATTTAAATACTGGATCAAATAAGTTTATAGATGTTGTTGCAAAGGTTGAAAGAAAGTGTTTACACACATGTCTTATTGATTAACTGATGTAGAAGAGTGTTGAGGAATTATCTATCTGGCATCATTTGGATTAACAGCCTTGTCAGAAGCACCTAAGAACCACTCATTAATTTTGTTCAAGCATTGCTTATGTCAGGGGTTCTTAACAAGAGTTCCATGAGCTTGAATTGAAAGTAAAAAACATTATTCTTGTGGGGACAGGGTGCAGGTGAGATATATTTACTAAATAATGCACAATATCGTGTGGACTTAGTAAGTAGTCCATGGTTTTCACCAGACTGGAAAAGGGATCCATGGAACAAAAAAGGTTAAGAATCACTGGTGTATCTAATAACATCAGAGAAGAGGATACAGCAGAAGTTATCCTAGTCTCCTGGTCCATGAAGAGAATCATTAAAAACTGTGGATTATTAAAAACAAATGAGCTTTGTAAAAATATGTCAGGATTGACTATTTGATTTAGAAGAAAACAGAAAATAATCACTGGATTTTCTCAGGCAGAGTCTGAAAAGATAATTTACAGAAATAGTGCAAATGTGACAACTGAAGGGTTGTAGAACCTTAATCTCATATTAAATGCTTTCAGGTACAGTATATAGGTTTACAAATTCCGTGAATGTTGAAACTAAGATATTTCAGAAAAGTTGAGAAAGGAAATCCAAAGATATATTTGTAATTTCACTGATTTTGAAATATTCTATTTTCTGCAAATCCTTTATGTTGTCTTTCTGGTAGAAGTTATATTTGATGCTTATGGATGCATTATATTTCTGAGTATTGTGGATTACTTCCATTTTGCATTTTAGCAGCATCTTTTAACTAGCTATCTCCTTTGACTTTAGGATGACTCCCTCATATTTGCAGACATGGCCAACTTCACCACCATCACAGAATTCTTCCTCACGGATACCTCAAGCTCCTGGGAGATACAGATCTTGAAAGGTCTGCTGTTCTTAATGATTTATTTAGGAGCTTTTGCTCATAATCTAACTGTAACTGTTATTGTGACAGACATACATCTGCACTCTCCAGTGTATAAGCAATTTATCCCTCATAGATCTTTGCTGCATATCAGTTAGTGTTCTCAAATCAATTGTGAATTCTCTGACAGGAAGTAAATCAATCTCACTCAAAGAATGTGCTGCTCAGATTTTTTTTTATATACTTTTTGCATCTATAAAGCTTGCTTTTCTTGTGTTGATGTCTTATGACTGCTTGTAGCCATTTGCCACCCTCTGCATTACAGGCTTACAATCACCCCACATTTGTGCACACAAGCAGCTTGTGGCCCATGGGCAAGTGGGCTGATCTATTTTACCATCTATACAGCAACCATGTTCAGGCTTCCCTTTACAAGGTACAATGTGATCCATCAATATATCCGTGAAGTACCTAAAATTTTGAGTATTTCATCTTCAGATGTTCAATTTTCTGAGTCTGTGGGCCTAGGTATAAGTGCTTGCATGGTTTTAGTATGCTTTATTATTATGTTTATGTCATATATTAATATATTTTCAATGGTTCTTAGGATGCATTCTGTGGAAGCCCCTAAAAAGGCCTTATCCACTTGTACCCCACAGTGGGGATTCTCCTTTTGTTTGTAATTTCTGGGTTGATTGCTCTTTTAAGTCCTGTTGCAAATGAAAAATCTTTAAAAAAATCTTCTGATAGCCATGTTCTGCACCCTGGTGCCATCATTTATAAATCCTATCATCTATAGTCTGAGGAATAGAGAGATTAACACAGCTCTAGGCAGAATGTTCAACAGATATTCTAAGTTTCCAAGCAGCAATTTTTGAAAAGAAAATAAAAATTGTTAAAATAAGACAATTTGGGATTAGTTTAATTTATATTTGATATGTTATTAAATTTGAAGCTCTTCCTTTAAAATCTCTAGTGTTTAGCTGTTTCTCTTTATTTTGTTGTTTATTTATGTAATATCAAGCTATAAATCTTATATGACTTATTCAATGCTATATGTATATAATTAATGTATATACATATTGATATATGTATATTGAAACGACTAAAACTTATTACACTTTGTCAAAATGTTTTGATTGGGATAGTTTTGAGTAACAAAAAAGAGGAAACAATGACATCATTTAATAGACCTTGTCTTATCTATGAAGTGCTTCATCATGCCCTATAATCTTGAGAAAACTTCGTGGTTCTGTATACTGCCAAACTGGAAGAGTAAAGTGAATTGTTTGGGTTAGAGGACCCTACAGTTTAAATTGTTCTCCTTGCATTTGCTTTTTTACAATTGGCTGGGCTAAGTAATAAAGTTATTAAAACTGAGAAACTTCTGAGGAATTGAAGACAAGATAATATATTTGGCTATCATCTGCTAAAGTTGGAAATCTTTAAGAATAGTTAGTCTCACTGAAAAACTAGAATAGAAAAATACTGATCTTCCAAACAGAATGTTTTGGAAACGTTTTGTCTGTCTGTCAACTCTGAAAGAAAAGATATGTGACATGCTCAATTCATTCAATCTATCTGCATGACTGAAAATAAGATATCATTAGTTATAGTGTGGAATGAGATGAAGCAATGAATAGTATCAAAATTTACCTACAGAACACATGATATTGCTTATACTATATTATACAGTTTTCCCACCAGATAGGATATATATTCTTACCCTCTCAAGATGAAAATAATTTTAGTTTCTGAATTTTGTTGGCTGAGCCAGCATTCTTGTGGCTAAAAAATATATTAGTATTTTTATATCTCAGTCTTGAATCACATATAGGCTGCCTTTCCAAATTAGAATCCTTGTCTAGAAAAGAAAATTTAGGAAATTATGCTGATTTAATATCAGCCTGCTACTGCAGAATGGGAACACAGGCTCATTATGACTTAGATGGCATTATTCTACATAAAAGGAATAATTCAAGGTAACAATTCAATGTAAATGGAATAAAAGTGCATGAATATCATGAACTCCATGCATCCCATGCAAACCTAATGATCTTAGTAAATGTCTGATATTTATTCATAACCATCCAATACCTGAAATATAGCCTCAAGTTTTCAATATTTCAATAATCAATGATTCTATCATATTTCTCTGTAAAATTAATTTGGTCCTATCTGGGTCACATGCATAGCTGTTTTCTGGGAAAAATATCATTGCACAATATTATATTAAAGTAACACTATTAAAAAGGTTGAGAGCTGTATTTCTGCAATTTTGCATGTGAGAATATGCCTTTATTTTATATCAGCTTCAGATATTTTTAAATTTCCACTGATTTTTAACTCTCAGGTTTCTTCATGAAAGTCATATGCTATTACAATACTTCTAGTTTTGATTATCTCAGTATAATCTATTTTACTTATTTAAGGATTTCTTAAATTCTAGGTTGACAATACTGAGTATGTGATTTTAATTACTGCACCTGACAAAATATGGGTTATTTCAACCATGAAACTTAGATCTTACTTCTGTGGAATTTTTTAAATTTGTAATTCTTTATTCTTTATTTTTTTTATTTAATTTTTATCTCCTGATGAGGACAAACACGTATTTCTTCCATATTTTCAATTCATTTTTATTTATTTTTACTTTATGAGAAATGTTCTTTATGAAGAATTTAAACATCCCAATAATATATTTTAAATATAATATATAAGGTGGAATAAACATAATATAATATTAACAATTTCAAAGGCAACAATTCAGTGGCAGTTGATACATTCACAATTTTGTGCCACTCTTTCATTTAATTCTAAAACATTCCCATCATCAGTAAAAGTAAAATCCATTATCCATTAAGCATTTTCTCCTCATTTCCTTCCCTCTACCTTAATACATTCTCTTTGGATTTACCCATCTGCAACCACTGTCTATGATTTATCTATTCTGGATATTTCATATAAAAATGCAATATATAATATTTTATGTCTAACTTCTTTCACTGACCATTATATTTTAGAAGCCCATAATCATGCTTTAGTATTTGATTTCAGCTGAATAACATCCTAATTTTATATAATATATCATACACACTTGAATTGTATATTCATTTACATAATGAAGCACATGTGGTTTATAACCAGCTTTTAGCTATTGTGAATAGTGCTGCTATGATATTGTATACACATATAATTGTTTGAGTACCTGTTTTACCTGGGCCATGGCATAATATCTATGCATAGAATTTCCGGGTCATATGATAACTTTATGGTTAAAATTTTGAATTATTGCTGCATTGCTACCAAGGTAGCTAAAATATTTATATTCTCTCCATCAGTATATGATGGTTCCAATTTCTCCACATTCTCACGAACACTTACTGTATTCCATTATTTTTTAATGCAGCCATCATAGTGGACGTAAAGATGTAGCACATTGATTTTAATTTTAATTTTCCTAATGCTTATAATATTGAACATAATTTCATGAGCTTACTGAGAATTTACATACCTTCTTTTGAGGTAACTTATTAAAGTCCTTTTCCCATTTTTAAATTGTGTTGTCTTTTTTTTTTTTTTTGAGTTTTACTTGTTTTTTAGGTAGTACAGCTATGTGACCTGTACTTGATATATGATTTCAAAATATTTTCTCCTATTCTCTGTGTTTCCTTTTTATATCAGTGATAATGTCCATTGATGCACAACAGATTTTTGTTTTATGAAGCAAAATTTATTTCTTTTATCTATTGTTCATTATGATTTTGATATCATAGTAATCCATTGTGAAATTCATTATCATGAAGAATTATCCCTATTTCTTCTTCAAAGAGTTTTATGATATTAATTCTTACATTAAAGTTGCTGATCCAATTTGACTTAATTTTGTATATAATGTGTGGTAGGGTCCCCACTTCATTCTTTTACATGTTGACATCCAGTTGTATCTTATTATCTAGATACCAATGATCTCTACTTACCCTATCAGTAGGTCCTTGGCCCTGTTTTGATAGCTTAAGCAGGGCAAACAAAGTTTTAGAGAAAATTGAATGAAAAAATCAAAGAAGAGCTGTGAAAAAAAACCACTAGGCAAAAGAGAGAAATTGTCCAACAAAGTAAAATCATGAGCATAATCAGATGCCTAGATATCAGCAAAAATTCCTTATATGTTAACGACAGCTCTTTGCTATGCAACCAAAGTTGATTGTACAGCCTCTATCCAATTGTGAAAGAGAACATTGATTTTTTTATTCTCTATACCATTTATCTTCAATATAATTGTTTCCCACACTATCCTAGAAGTCTGCAAGCAGTTTTTCTGCCTTTAAGTATTCTGGGAGGGTGAGCCCAAGGCATACACGTGCATACATAAATATGTTTCTGTGTATGTATATATGCATATATGTATATATGAAGGAAGAAAAATGTGTAATTAAGGAACATAATAGGAAAACAAAAAGTCTTTCAGACTTTACATATATAATGTTTGGTATAATTCAAATACAGGAAAGAAAACCACATGAAAATAAATGTAATATGTAAGGTCAGAAAATATTTTAAAAGAAGAAACATAAATATCTTGTTTCACAAATAGCATTATGTTTTGTACCACTAGTTCTGAAGGGAAATTTAAAAAAAAATATTACAACAAATAAATATAGATCCACCAATTGCCTGGGATGATGTTGAGCATGGAAATAATAATACAGTGCTGAAGTGTGTTTATAGGTTGGAATAACTTTTTTGGAAAATCATTTTATATTGTATCAGTCATCGAGGACCAGAATAAGTTGCAGTTAACAAAAAATTAAAGTATGCTGTCATTTTAACTGATCATCATCTGCATTCTCCATTTTCCAATCTATTACTTTATAGTCAATTTATCTATCATAGATCGTTGCTACATTTCAGTTATTCTTCTTTAAATGATTGTGAATTTCCTAACAGTCAGTAAATTATTTGCTCCCCAGAATGTGCCACTCAGATTTTCATGTTCTTCTTCTTTTTATCCACAGAGTTGGCCTTCCTTGTGGTGATATCCTATGATAGCTATGTTGCCGTCTGCCACACCCCGCATTATGGGCTCGCTATTATGCAATACCTGAGTACACAGGTGGCCTGTGGTTCATGGACAAATGGGCTTCTAAATTCTGATTTTCACACAGGTACAATGTTCAGACTTCCCTTCACAAAGTCCAATGTCATCCAACAGTGCTTCTGTGATGTGCCTCAAATTTTGAGGATTTCAAATTCGGAACTTTGGTTTTCTGAGTCTGTGGCCTTAGTTATCAGTGCTATTATTATATTCTTATGTTCTGCTATTTTATTTAAGTCATATATTGATATATTTTCATGGTGCATAGGATGCATTCTGTGGAAGCCCATAATAAAGCCTTAACCACCTGCACCCCACAGTTGGCAGTTCTCATTTTGTTTGTAGTTTCTGGGTTGATTGCAGTCTTTGGTCCCAATGCAAGTGAAGCATATTTTAGTAATCTTCTCACAGCCATGTTCTAAAGCTTGTTGTCCCCATTAATAAATCCAATTATTTACAGCCTACAGAACAGAGAGATTAACACATCTATAGGCAGAATGTTCTACAAATATTTTGATTTCCCAAGTGAGGTTTTCTTGAATAAAACATTTTGAATAATATTTGAATGATGTTTATGTTATATTTTTAAAATGTTCTTAATGTTGAGTATATCAATGTAAAATATCTAAAATGTTTTTGTCTCTGTGTGTGTATATATATATATGAACATATATGAACTTATGTGATATGAGGAATACATCTCTATGCCCTAGTTTTTCAATTCAATATTTTTTTAAATTTATGCATTCATTTGGAAAATATTTTGCAGATTGTCAAATATTTTGGAAAGTGCTTTGGATGATTTCCACCTAAAGTCAACAATGAGCTCATGTGGTTGAACACCATGACTTTTATGACACTGCATTAACAATCACCTATACCTTTAAGAACTTCAAGTAGGCAAGTCTGGAATTAATGACTCAGAATACTATACTCAGAAAATGATCATATATTTTAATCAAATAATGAAAACTAAACATTATCTATTTCATTTCAGGAGAGTGATTAATACTTATAAGCCAGAAAGAAAGATTTATGGAATGAAAAAAGAACATTGTAAACATTTAGCATTCTGTTTTAATGGTTTAGCATTAAGAATAATTTTATCATTTTGAGTTAGAGTCTAAATTCAATTTGGATAAAAAAAATATCTTTATTTCTAATTCACAAGATATTAGCCAGTGCAACCTGCTAAATAGAGTTTAAATTTAGAGTTTTAAACTTGGTTCACCAAAGTGATCAAATACCATTAATTTCTATTCATTTCCTGAGGTTGTTGTTACAAAACTTGAATTATAATTGCACTCTCACTCTTAAATATGTTCATTGTAATTTCACCAATATTGGTTCAATAGAAGTGTAAATTTCCCTCAGTTAATCTAATAATAATTGAGAACTCTATCACTTACATTCTCCTTTTACATGGGTACCCAAGGGTAATGCATATATATCAGTAATAATATCCAATATTTAATGAATACAGCACATTGAGCCAAGTCTTATTCCCTGTAGCATTAACTATGCTTTTAAAAGAAAATAATCCAATTTTTAAAGTATTTTGATGTTGATGTTGCATAGTTTATAGTAAGAGTTTCATAAAAATTAAAGGTGTTGGTGGAGGAGTGATGTGTGGCACTCCTGTATAAATTTATGCATGTTTATTTTGTAAGTCCACAACCTTTACTATACACTTATTATTTACATATGTTCATGTATTAATGATATATAATAGAGATATATATTTTAAAAGTCCACATCCTAAGCTCAATCATTTCCATATATTTTCCTTGAAAGATTTCAAGTCATAAATGCATTTTTAATATTTAGGCATATTTGCCAGATTAAATAACATATCTCAGAAAAAATGTTCTTAATATTAATTCCTTTTTGTGATTGTGAACCCATTGTGAATAAGACCTGTCAAAGATATAATTTTTAGAGAAGGTGTTTTCAACTGAATCTGGATGGAGCTTATCCTGTTACTGGAAACTTTAAAAGAGAGAAAGCCACAGGAAGGATCCATAAGTAAGAATTCAGGTCATACAGGGGAGAGAAAGGGGAGGATATTGACATTTGATCAGAAAGCCAGGGAACCACAAGGATTGTCAATTCATCATTACACTATAGACAGCTGGAAGAATCAAGCCTCCAAACTCTGAAACCATTCAGCAGTAAATTCCCATTGTTAAGAAAACCCACTGTGTAGTATTTGTTATAACAGCCAGTAACTTAAGACTCCATCATTTTCCCTAATAAAATTGTTTAATTTATTTAAATGTGTCTGCTGTCAGTGAAGTAAAAAACAAAGTCCCATATGAAAGAAGAAAAGTCTACTGAGCTGCTATTATAGGAACAGTTACTATATGACAGAGATTATGTGTAGCAGTTCAGTGATAATAATATGGACTTGTAAAAAACAAATCAGTTTTATTGCTGCATATTAATAAAACATACAGTTCATCCAAAGTGGACCTTCAGTGGTATTTGTTATAATCACATAGTTGTGTGTTTGTCACTTCAATCATTATTAGAATATTTCCATTATTTCAATAATAATAATAAACAAAGAACAGACAAATAAACAAGAAAATTCCTTCCCTCTCAATCTCTCTGTTTCTCCTCCTGTATATAGATGTTATTTCTGACTATTCTTGCACAATTATTTATTTGTTTATTAAACAGTTTTATTGAAACCTATTCACATACCATATGATCTATTCAAACTGTATATTCAATGGCTTTTAGTATATTCACAATATTATACATTCATCATCTGAAAAATTTGAAAACAATTTCATTACTCCAAAAAGAAAGAAAGCAATATATACTTTTGTGTGAATTGTGTTTAGACAGTTGGACACTCATTGGATAAAATGAAATTTCACTCCTACCTCTCACTCTGTACAAAGAAATATATATGAAAGTTAAAACTATAATTATTTTTGAGATTAACAAAGAGAACTTCTTCAAGTTATCATTGTAGATAAAGATTTCTTATACAAGAAACAAAAAAAACCTCTTTATTCACAACGTGATTGTTTTTCTTTCTCTGACAAACATGAACTCTAAATTTTCTAATATCTAGCAGGATGTGTGGGGCAAATGTTTCTACTCTGGGACACAAATATCAACTCAACTGGAGACCATGACCATAACATATTAATATAGGGAATAAATGGAAAATGAGGACTTAAGGAGAAGTTTAAATGCTTTGGAGTACTCAGAGTGTATATTTGACCTTTGTTAATGGGTTCTTGAACATAAAATTGGACAGTGATTTCTTTTCCCAGGGAAAAGCTATGCTAATGACCAAGCTGGAGGGAATTATTTTCAAAAATAATGTAATAGTCCACAATTTTTGAAATATTAAAATATCTGAATATATTTCAGATACTGGAGGAATAGGAACACTTTTCAGATTATACCATGATTATTAGTTTGGGATGGCATTAACCTCCTGATATTCATGCTCTACATGTTTCTCTATTGAACAATAGATACTGAGCCATAAAACTTAATGTGTCCATTTTAATAAATGAAGACTGAAAGATGAAGTTAAATTAGCATTTCTTTCTAAATGCTAAAAGTTTTTTTTCAATTATGGAATCTAATATAGAAACACAGCCTCTATAGCATTCATGAGATGCAATTATGAGTTAAAAATAAGATAATATTTTCTTTAGTAATCACAAGGCTCATTTAGGCTTTGAGATCAATAAAATAAAATTGGTTCCACCTTGAGAAAATTAGTTTTCTATCTAAAGTTTTGGGAAATTTTATCACATGATGCAAGCAATAAATGACCATCTTCATGGAAAATCTGATGCTATGTATTTCTACATCTCACTCCACTCTGTAAATACTGATTCCTTATCTTCATCAAGCAAAATACAAAAATGAATAGAGCATGACATATATCTTTCCATCACTAGCTCCACAGAGAGAACAAAATTGTCCCAAAGATATTCTGTATTGAGAATCAGGTTATAACAATCCACTTTCCAATTGTGGAAGCAACTTTTCTTGGGTTCTAACTTTAACACAAGTCTCAGAGATATATCTTTATCTTGTCCACATCATTAAGATATGTCTTAGTTCTAATCGCTTTATTACTCAGCAAAAACACATGTATAAGATGAATGCAAAGACTACAATTTAAACAGTAGGATGCTCTAAATGATAACATTACAAATTTTCTTCCTGTGAGGTAATATCCATTCCCTTGAAATTCTCTTAAAAGTATAGGTGATTGTTAAGGTAGTGTCATAAAGTGCACAGTGTTCATCCACATGAGCTCATTGTTGACTTTAGGTGGAAATCATCCTAAGTACTTTCCAAAATACTGTGACAATGTGCAAAATATTTTCCAAATGAATGCATAAATGACAAAAATTATTGAATTGAAAACTAGGGCATAGAGATGTATTCCTCATATCACATATGTTCATAGATATATATATATATACACATAGAAAAAAACATTCTACATATTTTACATTGATATGTTCAACATTTAAAACATTTTAAATATATATACATCAACCAATATTTTTCAAAGTTTTTTATTCAAGAAAACCTCACTTGGGAAATCAAAATATTTGTAGAACATTCTGCCTATAGATGTGTTAATCTCTCTGTTCTGTAGGCTATAGATAATGGGATTTATTAATGGGGACAACAGGCTTTAGAACATGGCCATAAGAAGATTATTAAATGATGCTTCAGTTGGTCTGTGACCAAAGACTGCAATCAACCCGGAAATTATAAACAAAATGAGAACTGCCAACTGTGGGGTACATGTGGATAAGGTTTTTTTTATGGGCTTCCACAGAATGCATCCCATGCACCATTGAAAAGATATCAATATATGACTAATATAAAATAGCAAAACAGAAGAATATAATAATAGCACTGATAACTAAGGCCATAAACTCAGAAAACCAAACTTCCAAAGTTGAAATCCTCAATATTTGAGGCATATTGCAAAAATATTGCTGAATGGCACTGAACTTTGTGAAGGGAAGTTTGAACATTGTACCTGTGTGAAAAGCAGAATTTCCAAGCCCATTTGCCCATGAACCACAGGTGGCCTGTGTGCACAAGCATTGGGTAGTAGTGAGCCCATAATGCACGGGTGGCAGATGGCAACATAGCAATCATAGGCTATTACCTCAAGGAAGGCCAAATCTGTGTCTATAAAGAAGAACAGGAAAATCTGAGTGGCATACTCTGGGAAAGCAAACAATGTACTGACTGTCAGATAATTCACAGTCTTTTAAGGAAGAATAACTGAAATGCAGCAAAGATCTGTGATGGAAAATTGCTTAAAAAGCAATACATTGGAGAAAACAGATGATGATCAGTTAAAATGATAGCAAGATTCTGAGCCAGGGCTCCCACATAACTCCCCAAGAACAGCAAATCTGGCAAGATTTGGACCTCCCGGGAGGTTGACACATCCATTACCAGGAATTCTGTGAAGATGGTGAGGTTGTCCAAGTCTTCTAATATAAAGGAATCTCCCTTTAATCAAAGTATAAAATGATAAGAAGATGATTCAAAATATGAAGACATACTTTGACTATAAGAGAGAATTTAATTTCATTAAATAATTTAAAATGAAATCAAGACTAATAAACCTATCAGATGTAGAATTCCATTTATATTATTACTGCAAAATGCTTGGATATGTTAAGTGATTAGTTTCTTATTTCCTTCACCAGAAAATAATTATCTTATATATGTTCTGTAAAGAATCTCTCTATCAGCCCATTTGTTTAAACAGTATATGCTATACATCTGTTGTTAACTCTTTACTATGAGGCGTCTTGGTAAAATCTTAAATGAATATCTTGATCTATCCATTGATATATGAAGGATTATTTTTCCTTGGGAAGACTGGATTCCATGAAAAGCCAAGGCAAATCACTGTTGCCTCTAAATTTCCTAGGTATCCTTTACAATCTAGCCCATGCAATATTTCATTCATAGTACTTGTACGAGTACAATATTTAAGTAATTTTGTATTATTATATTTTCAATCTTTTGAGTACAGTCTGCATATCATATGTATATAATCAGGTACCATTTAAAATCAAACATCCTATAACAAACACTAGAATCAAAAAGAATGGACACTCTCTTCATATCGATTTTAATATTAGACAGAAATAATTAAGTATGTTAATGATTTGAGAGATATCACATCTATTTCAATTAAGTTTCCATTATCCATTTTAAAGAAGCACATGAATTAAGATATAAAAATATACCTGAGTAATGAGGAAACAATTTTATCTTCTGTAACATGAATATTTATTCTGCACACCTTATAAAGAAAACAAAATTTTGATACTGCCTCTTTCATCTCTCAGTAAAATTCTGAGAGTTGTTACACAGACATTTACATTTATCCTTAATCATATGAACATTCCTGCTTCTTTTTAAAAAGGTTATTTTTATGAAGAGTAGGCCTGGATTATAACTCTCTGAGGCCCTGTCAAACCAGTGAATTAATCTTCCAGAGAGGTCAGATTCCTGATTGTTAAGGATTATTTGTTTATACTCTTGAGAACATTTAAGTTTGTAATAGTGCTTATTAGCAATAAATTTAGCAAAGTTTTTTTGTTAAAAAAACAAAAGAGAAGTATTTAAAAATGACATCGGTCACTGCGATTCAACACATTTTCAATTTATGTTGGATTATAAATATAATTTATTTTCTTTATAATATAACCGCAAAATTGTTCAACCTTAACAAAATTATAATTTCTATGGGTTTGGACTAGAATTATGTCATGAAGGAAATTATATACTGCTTAAAAATAACAATAACAAAATCAATGAACAATCAACAAAATTAAAGATGAGATCCCTTTTAGAATGGAATTTAGAAGGAAAGCAAGTAAAAGAAAAAGAAGGTTTCACAAAGTGGAACTCTTACCAAAAGTGCTTTGAAACGATCCTCCCAAATGAGATGTGATTAATCGTTAGCTTCCCATTAGATCATGAGGTTCCACCACAGAAGCAATTCTGAGAAAATATTCCCATTTGTCATTATTCTGAAAATTCTTATTAATAACTGGCAATCAGATGAGTATCAGAAAATGGGAGGTTCTAAGAAGCTCTGAGAAGTCTCTGATATGAACGCTCAAAAATAGAAGTTTCCACATAACGCTATAGGATCTCAGCACATTTATTAAAGTCAGCAGGGAAAGTTGTTGAACCGAGAAAATAAGTAAAATCTATGGAAATCCTCACTTGCTCTCTTTAGAACATGCTTGGCTTCACCAGAGTCGTGATCACTGAGCAGTTGTTACAGAGAGCCCAGTAGATTTTTACCTGCTTTCAACATCGCTCCACATTCTCTTTCTCTGTAGGCATATTTTGGGAAAAAAAGAGAAACTCTGAAGATTGCATAGCTTGATAGAGGCTAGAAAGTGTCCCTAATATGGCAAGGATAATTTGGAATGTAACAAAATATTTAGAAGAACTGGTCTGATTTGCTATCTTGAGATGAATAAGAGGAGAAATGATGTTCATGCATCTGATAAAGCCCTTGTATTATTATTTTCCTAGAAATGTACCACTGAAAAGAGGGAAAGAGTAGGCAAAACACTTACAAATGTATACTATCTTAAACTCTGTGAATATTGAAGACAAAAAATAATAGAATTTAGTAAATCATGTTATTTTTTTTTAGTTTAAGGCACACTATATAGACTAAAAATTTATTGAGAACCCTAAAGAACTTATGATCATTTGGCTTTTATCTATTGAAAATTACCATATTATAAATTAAAACAGATCCATTATAAATAGTAACTTCATTAAAATAATGCAACATTTATATATTAATGCAATAATACTTCTTATACACGTTATTTCCCAAAACAAATTAAAAGTATTAAGAAGAAAGAAACAGTTTTGCATGTTTAAGGAACTCAACCTGGCTTACTGGAAGGTAGCTGAACTCTAAAATCAGTTTCTTATTCATTTTGTTGCAATATGATGTTTTTGGGGAATTGTATGAACAAAATAGGCCTTTAACAGATATGTGGTTTGAGAAGGAAAGTATTTGATTAGTGTTTTCTGATAATTGTTACTATTCTTTAATACTAATATTTGACAATTAAATTCAACAAATGGTGATTTCTTAAATAATAGTCACAATGTAGATTCTGAAACCATGTTAATGAACTTTGCATATTTTATTAGATTTAAGTTCATTGGTCTATTTACCCATGTATGATTTTATAACATCATGTAGTCTTTTTGTGGAAATTTTTGGTTCATCTTGTAAAAACAATCATCCTGATATGACATTTTTAATTATAAAATACCCACATGAAACATATTTATTCATATCACATATTCAATCAGAATGGTCTTTAATTATTGGTAGCTGTCAAGTTATGTGAAAAACCAAATATTCTAAAATTATGATTTTCACTTGAAACACAAACTTTATTATTATCAGATAAATGTGTTGTTTTCATTACATTCATTTTTGAGAAAATATTCTGCCAAATAAAAAATTCTCTCTGTTGGTATATAACAACTCCTACTTTATTCCTGATGTTGGTAATTTGTTCTTATTCTCCTTTCTTTTAATGTTTTTATATTAGGTAAATTGTATATTTACAGAACAATTGTGTATAAAATAAAGGATTCCCATACACCCCCCCAACCAGCAACTTTCATTTGTTTGGAATATTTTTGCAATTCATGATAGTACAGTCTTATATGTGGAATATTAGTAATGGCCCATGATTTACCTCAGGGTTCACTGTTTGAGTAGTGTAGTTGCATGGATATTTCTAAAAATTTTATTCTGTTACCACACATATAATCTAATATTTACCCTTTTAATCATATTAAGATAAATATTTCAGTGCTATTCATTGCATTAAATGTTAAGCTACCATCACCACCATCCATTACCAAAACATGTTCATCAGTCAAAGTAGGAAAATGGTACAATTTAAGCCCTAAATTACAATTCCCTATATACACCGTTCCCCATGTTAACCTATATTCTAGATTCTAACTATGAGTATGTTTGTTCTAATTGTTTAAAATCAGTGAGAGCATATAATATTTGCCCTTATGTGTCAAAATATTTCAATCAACATTATGTCTTCAATGTTCACCCAGGTTGCATGCATCAGGACTTCATTCCATTTTATGGATGATTTCTATTCCATTGTATATATATGCCACATTTTATTAATACATTCATTGGTTAATGGAGACTTGGAGTGCTTCCATCTTTTGGCAATTGTGAATAATGCAACTATGAATAATGATGTTCAAATATCTATTAGAATACCTGCTTTCTATTCTTTTGGGTATATACCTAGTAGTGAGATTGCCAGCGTGTTTGGTAATTCTATACTTAGGTACCTGAGCAAGTGCCAAATTTTCTTCCACAGCAACTACAAAATTTTACATTGCCACCAGCAATGAATGTGTGTCTATTTTTCCACATCCCCTCCAATGCTTATTTTCCATGTTTTAAACAGCAGCCATTCTATTCGGTGTGAAAATGTATCTCATTGTGGTTTTGATTTACATTTTCCCAATGGGTAATGACATTGAGCATATTTTCATGTGCTTTCTAGACATTTGCACATCTTCTTTGGAGATATGTCTGTTCAAGTCTTTTGCCCATTTTTAAATTGTGTTGTCTTTTCATTTTTAAGTTGAGGGATTTCTGTATGTATTCTAGGTATAAATCCTTTATCAGATTTGTGGTTTCTAAATATGTCCCAATATATAGTTTGTTCTTTTACTTTCATGATAAAGTCCTTTGAGGAACAAAAGATTTTTTTTTTCTTTATTTAATTTTGATAAATTCCCATTTTTCTGTTATTCTTTTTTCTTGATGGTGCTTTGGGTGTAATGATTAAGAAACAATTGCCTAGGGAAGCGGATGTGGCTCAATCGATGGGGCTCCCATTTACCATATGGGAGGCCCTGGGTTCGCTTCCCGGGGCCTCCTTGTGAGGGCAGGCCGGCCTGCGCGGCGCGGTGGGCTGATGCAGCAAGACCTCGCAGCAAGGGGGAGATAAGCAGACACAGAAAAAAACACACAGCAAATGGACACAGCAAACACAAGGAGCAAGGGGGGGATAAATAAATAAATAAATAAATCTTAAAAAAAAAAAAGAAAAGAAACAATTGCCTAACACAAGGTGCTAAAGATGCTTCCCTACATTTTTGTCTCAGCTTGGTAGCTATATCTCTAATATTAAAGTCTTTCATTATTTTGAGTTGACTTTTGTATATATTGAGAGATAGAGGATATGCTTCTATGTTTTTGGCAGATGGAGATCTAGTTTTCCCAGCACCAATTGTTGAAGAGATTATTCCTTCCTAATATTGTGCACTTTGCCACCTTAACAAAAATAATCAGCCATAATTGTGAGGGTTGACCTTGGAGTTCTCACTTCTGTTCTATTTGTCTATATCTTCATCCTTGTGCCAGTAGCATGCTAGTTTAATTAGTGTGGCTTTGTAATAAGATTTCAGATAAGAAAATGTGAGTTCTCTAAATTCTTTCTTCTTTTTTGAGATGGCTTTAGCTATTCAGGGCCCCTTACACGTCCACATAAATTAGATAGTTGACTTTTCCTTTTCTGCAAAGAAAGGTGTTGGAATTTTAATTGGGATAGAATTAAATCCATAAATTGCTTTGGTCAGTATTGATATCTTACGATATTTACTCTTCTAATCCATGAACACAAAATGTTCTTCTATTTATTTAGGACACTTTGATTTCATTTAACAGCACGCTTGAAGTGGTTTTATTGAGATATATTTACCACCACACAATCCTTTAAAAGTTTACAATCATATGTGTAATGCTTTGTAATAATAAAAGAATTTTAAAGGTGTATGGTAAAAAGGAGTGTACAATCATCCGTGCTCTGTTATAATCCCATAGCTGAGTATTAATGACTAGAGTTATAGAATATTTTCATTACTACAAAGAAATCCTAGAGTTCCCCAGCCTCAGACAACCATTACTCTATTTCTGTTTCTATAGATTTTTTATATTTATATTTTATACAAATGTAATCATACCCTATGTAGTACTTTGAGTCTGGTTTCTTTCACTTAGCATATTGTTTTTTTGTTTTTTTTTCAATTATTGTAATCTTAAATTAAGAAATGTTGTAGGTTTGAATATGTTTCAGGTAAAAAACACAATATTCTTGTATACACCTTTATTGTTGCCACTTAGCATTGTTTTGGTAACTTTGTTAAACTTGATGAAAGAATATTAAAATATTACTAACTATATTCCATAGTTTGCATTAGGTGCATATTCCCTATACCACCCTATTGTTAACACTGAGTAATAGGGAAGTATATTTGTTACAGGTTATGAAAGAACATTCCTATATTTGTACTATTAACCACAGTCATCATCCACACCAGTGTTCATGGTGTTATACAGTTCCATTTTTTATCTTCTAGCTTTCCTTGTAGGAACATACATGACCCTAAACTTCCTCTTTCAACCTCATTCACATATGTAATTAAGCACTGTTAATTACACTTATAATAATCACCTATAACCATCTCTATATAATTCCAAACATTTAAAATTAACCTAAATAGAAATTCTTCACAAATTAAGCAACAACTCCCCATTCCCTACTCCCATTCTATGTCTAGGTAACCTAAAATCTAGATTCTAACTCTATGGGTTTGCTTATGATAATTAGCATGAGATCACACAATATTTATCATTTTGTGTCTGGCTTAACTCAACATAACATCCAAAAGTTTCATCCATGTTGTCACATACATAAGAACTTAATTCTTTCTTACAATATTACAAAGTATGTACGTACCATATTTTTTAAAGCCATTCATTGGTTTAAATGGACATTTGAGTTGCTTGCATCTTTTGGTAATTATTTGGTAATTGTTATTAATGACGTTAAGAACATCAATGTGCAAATGTTTCTTTATGTCCCTGCTTTTAGTTCCTCTCATTATATAACTAGAATTGGGATTGCCAGATTGTATGGCAGTTCTATACTTAGCCTCCTGAGGAATGGCCAAACTGCCTTTCATAGCCAATGCAACATTTTACATTGCCATTAGCAGTGAATGAGTGCTCCTGTTTCTTTACATCCTCTCTAACACTTTTAGTTTTCTGTTTTTTTTTTTAATAGTGAGCATTTTAGTAAGTATGAAATGATATTTCACTGTTTTTTTTTAAATATACTTTTTTATTTTTAAAGATACTTATATTACATAAATTTTATATAAAAATATAGGTGATTCCCTTATGCCCCACTACCTAGCCCTCCCACATTTTCCACACTAACAACATCCTTCATTAGTGTGGTACATTTGTTACAATTGATGAACACAATTTGAAGCATTGAAACTGAGTGCAGATTATATTTTATATTGTGGTTTATATTCTCTCCCACACAATTTTGTAAGTTATGGCAAGATATATAATGACCTGTATCTCTTATTGTAATGTCATTCAGGATGGTTCCCAAGTCTCTAAAATGCCCCCATATTACACCTGTTTTCCTTCTCCCTCCCCTCTGTGGCCTCCAGTGGCCACTGCCTCAACATCAATGATAAAATTTATTCCAGTGCTAGAATCACAATAAGTCCATAGGAGAATACTGTTAAGTCTACTCTAGTCAATCATTCATTTCCCAGTCCTGAGGATTCTGTGATGATGATGCCCACTCCACCCCTAATTGAGACTGGGCTTAGATCCCATGGGGCAGATGGATGAGACTATCTTGCTTGCATTTACAGACTCTCTCTGTTTTGAATCTTTATCAGATATGTGGTTTGCAAATATTGTCTCCCAATAAGTAGGCTGCTTTTTCATTTCTTGATAAAGTCCTTTGAAACATAATTATTTTTAATTTTGAAGAGGACATTTTTATCTTTTTTTTTCTTTCATTGCTTATGCTTTCATTAAAGTCTAAGAAACCAATGCCTATAATAAGGTCTTGTAGATGCTTCCCTACATTTTCTTCTAGGAGTTTTATGGCTCTGTCACTTATATTTAGCTCTTTCATCTATTTTGATTTAATTTTGTATATAGATTGAGATAGGAATTTTCTTTCATTCTTTTGGATGAAGATATCCTGTTCTCCCAGCACCATTTGCTGAAGAGACAATTCTGTTCCAGTTGAGTGGACTTGTCAGTCTCTTTCAAAATTAATTGTTTATAGATGTGCAGGTCTATTTTTGAACTCTCAATGCTATTCCATTGGTCAATATTTCTTTCTTTATGCTAGTACCATGTTGTTTTGACCACTGTAGATTTTTAATATGGTTTAAAGTCTGGAATTGGGAGTCCACTGACTTCATTCTTTGAAAGATATTTTTGGTAATCGACGTCAGTTCCCTTCCAAATATATTTGGTATTTGACTTTTCCATTTTTGGCAAAGTATGCAGTTGGGATTTTGATTGGGATTGTGTTGAATTTGGAAATAAATTTGGGTAGAATTGACATTTAATGATAATCTTCCAAACCATGAGCACAGAATGGTCTTCCAATTATTGAGGTCTTCTTTTTCTTCTTGTAGCAATATTTTATATTTTTCTGCATGGAATCCTTAAAGTCCTTGGTTAAATTTATTCCTCAGTATATGATTCTTTTAGTTGTTATTACAAATGAAATTTTTTCTTGATTTCCTCCTCATGTTGCTCATTACTAGTGTATAGAAACAAGACTGATATTTGTGTATTGATCTTGCATATTGTCACTTTCCTGAACACATTTATTAACTCTGCAAGCATTGTTGTAGAGTTTTTGGGACTTTCTGTATATCATATCATGTAATCTGATAGTGAAGTTTTACTTCTTCCTTTCTTATTTAGATGCCTTTTATTTCTTTTTCTTGCCTATCGGTTATAGCTAGAATTTTTACCTCGTGTTGAATAACAGTGGTGACAGTGGCCATCCTTTTCTTGCCCCACTTCTTAGAGGAAATCTTTCAGTCTTTGACCATTCATTTTAGTAACTGTGGGTTTCTCATATATGCCCTTTATCACATAGAGGAAATTTCCTTCTCTTCCTCTCCCTCAAAGTGTTTGCCAAATGAGTTTTCTGCCTCAATCAAGATGATCATATGGTTTTTCCACTTCAATTTGTTAATGTGGTGCACTAATGCAATTTTTATATTCAACCTCCATTACATACCTTGGAAAAAGCTACCAGGTCATGGTGCATAATTCTTTTAATATGCTGTTGCCTTCCATTTGTAATAGTTTGCTGAAGATTTTTGCATCTATATCCATTAGGGTAATAATCTGTAATTTTCATTTATTATAGTCATCGCTATCTGCCCTTGGTATTAGGGTGATGTTGACTTGTAGAATGATTAAGTAGTGTTCTCTCCTCTTTAATTTTTTTGGAAGAGTTTGAGTAGGATTTGTCTTAATTCTTGGAATGATTGTTAGAATTCACTTGTAAAGCCATATGGGCCGGATCTTTTCTTAGGTAGGAAGTAGTTGATTCAATCATGTTACCTCTGTTTGGTTTGTTAAAGTCTCTTATTTCTTCTAGAGTCATTGTTGTTTTTCATGTGTTTCTAGGAATTTGTTCATTGCATCTATGTTGACTAATTGGTTGGCAATCATTTGCTCATATTCTCTTATTATCCTAAATATTTCTGTAGGATTGATAGTAATGCACTCCCAATATTCCAATTTTGTTTATATGCATTTTTTTAACTTTTTTCTTCAATCTAACAATAATGTTATCATTTTATTGGTTTTCACAAAGAACTTTTTTTTTTTTTTTGGTTAATTCTAATTTTTAATTCTCTGTTTTACAGATTCTTTAAACATTGCTATGTATTTCTTTCTGCCTATTTTGAGATTAAGTTTATGTTCTTTTTCTAATTCCTCCAGGAGTTCAGTTAGGTCTTTGATTTTAGTTCTTCCTTCTTTTTTAATGTAGGTGTTAATGATATTTATTTCCCTGTCAACACTGCCTTAACTGCATCCTATAAATTTTGATATGTTGTATTCTTGTTTTCCATTGTCTCAAGATATTTACTGATTTCTCTTTCAACTTTTTTTTTTGACCCACTGAGTGTTGAAGTGTGTTTTGTTTACCTCCCATCTATTTGTGAATTTTCTAATTCTCTGCCTGTTATTGATTTCCAACTTCATTTCATTATGGTCAGACAATGTGCTTTTTTTAATATCAAACTTTTAAAATTTTTGACATGTGTTTCATGACACAAAATTATGTCTATCCTGGAGAATGATCCATGAGCATTTGAGATGAATGCATACCCTGCTGTTTTGGGTTACAGTGTTCTCTATCTATTAGGTCTAGTTCATTTAACTTATTATTCAAGATCTCTTTGACTTTATAGATCCTCCATCCAAATAGTCTATCTCTTGCAGAAAATTGTGTTTTATTAATACTTTTCAATTTTTAAAAATATTTAGGTTACATAAGTGCTACATAAAAAGTATAGATGATTCCCATATGCCCCACTCCCTATCCCTCCCAAACTTTCCCACATTAGCAACATCCTTCACTAGTGTAGTAGTGTTTTGATGTCACCAACTGTTATTGTACAGAGGTCTGTGTGCCCCTTCAATTTTTATTTTTTTAATATTTTATTTCTTTTGTTTTGTTTATATGTTGTATTTTTCTGTTTTCCCTTCAGTTTTGCCAGTGATTGACTCATGCATTTTGGGTCAACCTGCTTAGGTGTATACATATTTATGTCTGTTATTTCTTCTCAGTGAATTATACCTCTTATTAATATATACTGCTCTTCTTTGTCTCTTATAGCAGTTTTGCATTCAAAATCTATATTTATCTGATATTGATATAGCTACCACGGATATATTTTTGTCATTGCTAGTATGGAATATCTCTTTCTGATCTTTCATTTTCAACATGTTTTTCTCCTTGTTTCAAAGGTTTGTCTCTTGTATATAGCATATAGGTGGATCATAAAATTCTATCCATTCTACAAATCTGTGTCTTTTGTTTGGTGAGCTTAACCCATTAGCGTGCAATGTTTTTATATTACTGTAATGTCACTGCTTACTGAAATGATTTTAGCCTTTAGACTTTATCTCATTACTTATTTTTCTTTCTTTTTATGCTTTTAGCTACTGATAATCTTCACTTCTACACTCTCCTGCAAGCCTCTCTTTCTTATCTTTTCTTTCAACCTGCAGATGTCTCTTTAGTATTTCTTTTAGGGCATGTTTCTTGTAAAAAATTCCCTCATTTTCTATTTTTCTGTGAATATTTTAAACTCTTCTTTGTCTTTGAAGGAGCATTAACAGATAAAGAATACTTAGCTTGCATTTTTCTCTTTCAGTACCTTAAATATTTCATACCAGTGCCTTCTCAACTCCATGATTTCTGATGAAAAAATCAGCACTTAATCTTATTGCATTTCCCTTGTATATGATGAATTGCTTTTCTCTTGATGATTTCAGGATTATTTCTTTATCTTTGACAATTAACATTTTGAATAGTAGGCTTCTCAATGTAGGTCTATCAAGATTTATTCTGTTTGGAGTACATTGCATTTCTTGGACATATATATTTATGTCATTCATGAGTTTGGAAAATTTTGGCCATTGTTTCCTTATATATTCTTTTAGTCACTTTTCCCAATTTTTCTCTTTCTGGGACACCCATGATTCAAATGCTTGTGTACTTCTTGCTGTCATTGAAATCCACAAGAATCTGCACAATTTTTTTTCATTATTTTGTCAAAATTTTGTTGTATCAGTATGATTTCAATTTCTCTACCTTCCGATTTGCTGATTCTTTCTTCTGCCTGTTCAAATTTACTGTTCAATGATTATCATATTTTAACCTCTTTTATTGTGCCTTTCATTTTTTTACATGCTGTTATGATTCTTCTCATACTTTCAAATTCTTCTTTATTTTCACTCAGTGTCTTTGTATTTTCTGTTATCTATTCAGCCATATTTTCATTCATCTCCTTGAATTGATTTGAGATTTGTTTAAACATCTTTCATTAGTTGTTCCAAAATTTTTGTCATCTCCAACTTTTTAATTTGTTCCTTTTACTGAGCAATAGCTTCCTGTTTCTTACTAAACCTTCTAAATTTTTTGCTTATGTCTAGACATCTGGTTATCTTGATGATTTTACTCTGATGGTCAGTTTCTTGCTATTTCCTAGTCTTTTATTGTCTCCAATTTGACACTTGATTCAACTTATTATAACATTTAAAATTGCATGTGTTTAACTGATCATATTTATTCAACTTTTCTACATCTGATTCTTGTCCCAGATATGTGATACAATTTCTAAGATAGAAGCTTCTGTGAAATTGTTTCACTTCAAGGAGAAAACTTACTTTCCTCTATTCCTTCTCACGGGGATTTGATCTCTTACATTGGTTTTTGTTTTGCCTCTGTAGCTGTTTTTTTTTTTTTTTTCTTTCATTCAATATCTCTATCTACCTTTGCTTAGAATACAAGATCTTGTGTAATATTCACTCTGGACAGGAAATTTACAAGGCAGTATTCCCCAGCCAAAACTGGCTAGGGACTCATGAAGATGCTACAGACCTGTTCCAAAGTGCCCTGGGAGAGGAACTGGAAAGATTCCATAGGGCAATTTGTCAGCTCTCTGGAGCTCCACTATCATGGTCTGCCCAACACATGTTGCTCATAAGCCAAATGTTCTACACAGCCCTAAGGAGACATTGTGTCTTTAAACTTCCATTGGCACCCACTCTGTTGGGGTGGTTCAAGTCCAGGACAGGCTAAAAAAGTGGTACAGATCTGAAACAGCAATATAAATTTGCCAATTAAAAGCCATGATAATACATAGCCTTTCTGCAACTGTTCTTGGGGAAGAGAGGTTCTATATCGCTTTCCATCTGCAACTGCAAGCCTGCAACCATAGCTAATGCATCTTACTTTGAGAATGAGAGATGAGTGAGAGTAGCCAAAAAAGAGAAGGCTTTTTTAACTGCAGTTTCCCAGTCTTTTCCTCCAACTATTCCCTGAACATTATGCAATCTTCCCCTGGCCTCCAGAAGCCCAGAATAGGTAATTCAGGCAGTTTCTTCCTGTCCACGAGTGGTTTTTGTAGGAAGATTGAATCTTGGAACTCTCTACAATGCCACCTTATCCAAAAGCCTTTAATAGTTGTTGTTCTGAAGTTCAATTTGGGCAGAATCTATGATAAGATGGTTGTGGAGGTTTTGCAATGGATGGGTGTTGATGTTCAGGAATGGGGTCTGTGAAAATGTTGCCACGGATGAGAAAAAATGAGACAAAGAGAAGAGATGAGAAAGAAATAACTGGGGTCAGGGGACCTTCCATCAAAAGGCAGGAGAGCACTGCTGAATAAAACACCATGGCTTTTATTTACCTTTAGAACACAGAAAATACATGTGTGTGTGTGCAAAGGCAGTAGATACATGACAGTTTACAATTTACTAAAGTCAGCTAGTTTTAATGGTTAATGGCTCAGTTCTCTTTAATTTCCTGCATGTAGCAGACCTTGTAAATCTTTATCTTACATATACATGATACTTTCTTTGAAGCTCAGGATGTTTCCCCACCAAGCTCCTATCAGATCTTATCTCAGTGTCTTGAGAAGATAAGCGCCTGTCTCTTACATTCCAAGGTGGCCTCCTTTCTGTCAGTTGTCATGGCCTTTAATTGAAACTCCATCAAATGTGTGGCAGTATTGCAATGATGTGAATGAGGTCAAAGATGCTAGAGTGTGATTCTGAGCAGGATTGGGGGTTGGGTTGATACCAGCTTCTTCCAATATCAGCTGTAGGCTAAGATAAATCTCATCTGTATCCTGTGGTTCATTTCTCTCTCAGGGCTCATTTCTCTCTTGGCTTAGCTGCTCTGTTCCCTCCACAATGTCAGCTGTAGACTCACAGGCTCCCTCTCTTCCCAGGGTCTCTGCTGTGTCTATGGAGCCATCTCTATTCCTCTGTGTTCTTTTCCTGTGTGTTTACTTCCCAGGTTTCCATCTCAAAAACACCAACTCCTCCTCTGCCCTGTCATTTTCTTTGTGAGTCCCTACCTACCAAGGGGGCAGGAATGGAACATCCTACAGACATAGCCCAATCAAGCCCTAAACATAATTTAATCATGCCCAGAAGAACAGACCATTTTACAAACATAATCCAATATCTATTTTTGGAATTCATAATGCCAAACTGCTACACTCACTCAAGAAGTCACAGAAAGAGAGAGAGAGAGCTCCACAGACACAGCAGAATAGAGAACTTTGGTCCTTCAACACTTGAGATAGCGATGAGCCATTTACCTGGTAGTTTTTAGCTGAGAAATCCCAGAAAGAAACAAGTCCTATGTCAATCTATAGTTGAGAGAGAAGGCTGAACCCTCACAGAGATCATGCACCATCTTGCTTCAACACATAGAAATTGAAGTTGGTGAGAAATCAACCTTGAGCTAAGCTCCTTAAGGCCTTGTAACTGTAAGCATTTACACCAAATAAATACCCTTTTTAAAAGCCAAGAAATTTCTGGTATTTTGCATCAGCACCCCTTTGTTTGACTGATACATAATTTGGTACTAGAGTGTGGGGTCATGCTTTGCAATTACCAAAAATGCTCGAATGGTTTTATAAATGAGTAAGAGGTATCTTTGGAGGAATTGTGAGATGCTTGATGGAAAAGGCCAAGATTGCTTTGAAGAGACTGGTCTTAGGAATATGGAGCCTAAAGTTATTTCTGTTAAGGCCTTAGAAGGAAATGATGAGACTATTATTAGAAACTGGAGGAAAGGAGATATATGTTTTAAAGGTATAGATAACTTAATAAGATTGACTCCTGATGTTATTTGGAAGGAAGAAATTGATAATTAGTAGCTTGGACATTTAGCCAAAGAAATTTCCAAACTAAATGTTGTAAATGCAGTCTGGCTTCTCCTTGCAGCTTACAGCAAAATGTTAGAGGAAAGAGATAAGCTGATAACTGTGTTTTTGGGCACAGAGAAACCACAAACTGATTCCAGAAATCCCAGACCTCTGAAAATTAACCCTCCAGATGATAATGACTTATTTGAAGAATTAAGTAAACATGGATCTTGTAAGTCAGGTTTGAAAATGAAGCTATCTAGAAAAGTCTTGTGGAAATTGTTATGTTTGATGGCTTGGACCCCTGCTTTCTGCATGCTAAACCAACAAGCTGTTTGTGAAATCAGTATGATCAAAACCACTGTCAGCTTAGACTACATGGGATATGGAGGGGAGATATGGAAGGGAAAACAGCTTTAAGAGGAAAATCATGGAAGCTGATGTCTGGAATTAAGATATCTCCTTGGATTGAGAAAGGCACCCCACCCATCTGTACAGAAAGCATGATTTTGCACCAGCATTTGAAGAGGGTGGGTGTTCCAGCCCACTGTTCTGGGAGAGTTGTGTCCCCCAGGCTACAGAGAAGGTGGAACACTCTCCCCAAGTGTTGGTGAGAGTGAGGCTGCCACCACAGTGCTCTGGGAGGGGTGGGACTTTTCCCTATGGGTCAGGAAGTGTGAGGTCTCCAACTCAGTGTTATGAGATTGGTGGGCCTGTTCCCCCTAGATTAGGAAAGGTCAAGTCATTATATCACTGTTCTGAGAAAACTGGGCCTATATGTCAGTGTTTAGGGAGAATGTTGCCATCACCTTACTGTACTAAGGGGCTTTAGACTCTACACAAGAGATTGTGTAAAATGTGGCCATCACCCCAATATTCAGTTGCCACCCAGATGTTTGATGAGGGTGGAACAAAGAAAATGGCCTTTGGACAAGACTGTGGGAAGGGTAGGCCCACATGAGGCACCAAGGAGGAGAAGAAACCATCATCTTAAGAATAAATCTCAGACTTTGAAATCCAATGGAGTGTACCCTGTTAGTTTTCATAACTGTTGGGGACAAATGACTCCTGTTTCTCCCTCCAAATCTCTTTATAGTATTGCAAATGTTTATCGTATGTCTGTCCCTTTGTATATTGGTAGCAGATACATTGTTTTATAAGTTTCATGGGTCTTCAGCAAGAGAGGACTTTGTTCCCAGACAATCTGTATTTCTATAACTGTGATGTGATTTTGTATTTAACACTGCTAAATGAAGGGATTTAAGGTTTTATTGAATATTGTAGTGTCTTGTCAGGATTCAGAGGGTGGAGCGTGGTGGTTTGAGATTATTTCTGAATCCTCCAAAGAAATATTATGCTTTTAAACTAATCTATTTATCTGGGTGTGATACCCTTTGATAGTATTGGATTCAGCTGTGATGTCTTTCCTTGTCAGTTACATTGCTTTACTCTGATGCATCTCTAAAAAGTGCATGCAGGAAGCTACTTGTTAATGCTTCATCTTCAGCTTAAAGAGACTTTAAATGAGAAGTGATGTAAGTATATAAATTATGTTTTAACTGTTAATAAGCATAACCATAGTAAATGTGTAAAGGTGGGAGAGAGTCAAATACTTCAATTTACAAGGTCCCTTTTAAAATCTTCAAATTAATTTTATACAGCTACATACTTCCATGGGATATGAATGTGTCCTGGTTACCATATATCTATTTTCTGGATGGATAGAGGCTATGTCTCACAATAGTTAGAAAAAATAAAAATAAACTATTAAACTTTCCCAGCTGTGGATATCTGCTATTATCTCAAGCAATACAAGCTTCCAATTTACTGCAACTATAGTCAGGGAATATTGCCACAACTTATCCATCAACGAAAATCTTCATTGTCCCTATCATCCTCAATTTTCACGAGAGATAAAGTGACCAAATGGTATCAAAAAAGTTAATTAGTTAAATTAATGTACTCACTTAATCTAACATAGTCAAAAGCCTTAACTATTGTCATACTAAATCTATGATCCATTCATTTTTGAAACATAAATTGTCCCCATTTGAAATTGTAACAATGAAACTGATGAATGTAAACTCTGGAATATATGAGCCTTGCCACATAAAAGTAAATATGCTAACTTATAACCAGGAAATAATCAAAACCTTAACAAAAATGATTCCTTGGTAGAACACTCCTTTTGCAGTGCTCCCAGGAGGCAAATACATTCAGAATCAAAACCTGGTGATTTTGCATATTGGAAAATTCACCAACATAAAGATGTACTCCAATCTCATTGGAAAGGACCAGATACTTTTAACTAACCCATATGGAGCTAAATTTGAAAGTATTTATTCTCAGATTCATATTTCTCATTTAAAAAAATGTCCCAGTCCTGCCAGGAAATCTATTCTTACTTGAGACTTAAACCTCAAAATTACCAAGAATGAGATGTAGACACCATCTGATGTAGACATGTATCCAAAGACAGAGGACCAGACCTTTGTAATAAATAAATACTGGATATATTTGGATTATGTCATCCAGAAGATATAAATGTCATCTGATATTAACAGATAACCCAAGAATCACAGGTCATATAACATGAGAATGTACAGAAACACAGATTATTGTAAGCAAACTTCAAAATAACCAGAACAAAGATCACCCCCTTCAGAATCAAAATTACAAAGATAGAGAAACATCAGAAGCAAATCAAATGTGAGAGGTCCTTCAATAAGGAAGATCTAGCCTAAATTCAATACTATCAAATATGGACAACTCTATAATTAATCAATCAGATTATGCCAAATCAGTTCTCCCAAATTCTGAGCCCACCTCCCAAATCCCATTTCCATAAAACTTCCCTTATTTCTCTGATTGTGAAGACTTTTTGAGCCTTACCTTTTGTTTCCTTGCCAGTCAACCTTACAATAAAACTCTTTTCTCAAAATCATGATGTCATAAAATTGGCCTCTGTGTGTGGGGGGTAGCAGGCCTTGCTCAGTAACACAAACATAGCTTAGACTTTACTACTAGATAAACACAAAGAGCAAAAATTAAAAGAGCAGAATATTAGCCACCAAAATATGGAGAAAAATTTTGCAGAAGATGATTCAAAATGTCAGAAGTAAGAATAGTTGCAGGGTTCGGAACCAAAGGGTTAGTGAACAAAAAATTACTTGCTATGCTACAGATCTTGTAAATAATGTATGTAAGTTGATCATATTATTTTAAATCAAATTTACCTACCTTCTTTCCTGCAAGTATTGGAGGGTGAATATTCTTTTTTTCATTAAACCTTGGTTTTGTAAATCTTTTATAACCACTTTTTATTAATCTCTTTTTGTTTAAACATTTATCTTATTTATTTATTTCTCCCCCCCACACACACACCCTTTGTTGTTTGCACTCACAGTCTGTTCTTCGTGTCTGCCTGTTGTGTGCTGTCTGTGTTTGCTCATCTCCTTTTAGGAGACACTGGGAACCAAACCTAAGACCTCTCATTGTTGGAGGGAGATGCACATTCATTGAGCCACATTCTCTCCCTGCTTCTTGTGTCTCTCATTGTGTTTTCTTCATTGTGTTTCCTCATTGAATCATCACATTGCATCATCTCACTGCATTGTCTTGTTAATTCAGCTCACCATGCCAGGTTGTCACATTAGCCTGTCACATCAACTTGCTGTCTTGCTCATCTTCTTTAGGAGGTACTTGAAACTGAACCTGGTAGCTCCCATGTGGTAGGTGGGTGCCCAGCTGCTTGAAGCATATACACTTCCCCTAATTTTTAGGTTATTTCATTTAAAATACAAAATGTCTTTGCTCTTCTAAAAGTGATTATTGTTATTTTATCAACCAAGGTGAGGGAGTATGATTTATTATTTTCAAAAGTATTTTTTAAATATTATGATCTAGTTATTCAAATGTCTGATTCTAAGGTTAGTATCTTCCAACACTTTAATGTAGGTCAGGATAGACAAAGGTAGTTCAGAAATATATGCATCCCCATCAACCCATTTATTAAATATTAGTAAATTTTAATCTATTTTCATCCAAGAATCTATAGTTTTGATCTTTTGATATTTTCCTGATATGCAACCCTGTGAGTTTTTTTAATTCTGTTTTGGAGACCACCAGTCTTTTCTGAGATGACACAGGGTGAGAACCTGTCTGACTGGTCATTGGCCAAGGAATCCACTGTAACTATGCCCCCAAAGTATCATATCTAGGAGATTAGCCTCTGCCACCAGAATATCCTTTCAGGGGATTGAGGAGTGAATTGATATGACAAAAAGGCAGCATAGAGTTCCTATTTGATCCACTGTCCTTTGAATAGTGTGTCATGAATGCTTAGTTTCACTTCCCTATGCTGAATTTTTTTTTTGAAAAAAGAATATGACCCTATGACTGGAAATACATATCAGGTTATATGAGCTCTGCACATATCCTTTAACCATTCCTTGATGCTGGCTTGCTTTTCAAGCCCTGCACAAACATCTTTGCCTGAAGACTGCCCTTGTATTACCAGAACACTGAACATGCTTGACTTGAGCTTGAAGCCATCTCAAAGAACCTACTAATACCTCCCTAGAGCTGGTATGGGGCTGTACATCCGGCAACTTAACCCAGTGGGCTGGATCAATCTGAGGTATGAGTTTTGCTCGATAACCAAGAACTTCTCTGTTGAATTAATCCTCAATCTTCCACTGTGAGAGCTGGCCTTTCCTTCCCTATACCCCCTGTTACCCAGTTGTCTATATATCTCCCCAAAATCTACACACTCTCAATCCTCATCTCAGCATCTGTACCTAGGGAAGCCTCACTAATTCAGACCACAAGGCTTCCTATGATTTTTTAAAGCAGTTTCTTTGAGATAAATTCACATACCATAAAAACCATCCAAACTTTATAATGAATGGCTTTTATGAACAGAGTTGTTCATATATCACCAAAATCAATTTTAGAACATTTCCATTACTCCAAAAAAAAAAAAAAACAACGACAACCATTTAGCAGTCACCTCTCAGTCCTGCTATCCCCTGCTAGGGCAATATAATATAAATCTAGTTCCGATTCTATACATTTATTTATGTTTGCATTTTGAGTGGGATAAAACACATGTAGTACTTTGTGTCTGCTTTCTTTCAATTAGCATATTTTTTAACAAATCAATTAAATTGTTACATATTAATAGAACATAAATCCACCCAAAGTGTACAATCAGTGGTAATCAATATAATCACATAGCTGTCATTCATCACTCCAATTATTTTTAGAGCATTTTCATTATTCAGTAACAATAATAATATTTCTAAAAAGCAAAACCAACTCACCAAACAAACTTACAAAACTCATTACCTTTCAATCTCTCTATACTTTCCCTGTCACACATAGCTGCTATTCTGTTTCATTCTCTGTTTATTTGCATTTATATTTTGTAAAAACTATCTTATATATGAAATAGCATCCATATTCATATTTTACATGAGGTTGCATTATGTTAGAGACCCCTATGTTACATTTTTAACCTTCAATCTAGTAATATAAATGTCTTTGGCTTACCTTTTCAACCACTGCCATACCCATATAATAGCTCTGCTAGTCACAAACACCATGATGTACTCTCACTTTACATTCATTTCCAAAGATTGACAAACAGCCTTTTAACCAATTTTGCACTGGTTAACCATCAGCTTTATATTCTCTACCCTCATTCTATTTTCTGGTGATTTATTTTCTAATTATTAATTCCATGAGATTACATAATATATTTAGTTCATAATAGCACAATAATAAAGTATTTGTCCTTTTGTGTCTAGCTTGCTTCACTCAAAATAATGTACTCAAGTTTCATCGATGTTGACATATGCTTCATGACTTCATTTGTTCTTACTGCTGCATAATATTCTATCATGTGTATACACAACAATTTGTTTATACATTCACCAGTTGATGGATACCTGGGTTGTTTCCAACTTTTGGCTGTCATGAATAATGCTACTATGAATATCAGTGTCCAGATGACTATTTATATCAATGCTTTCAGTTCTTCTGGGTTTATACCTGGTAATGGTATTTCTGGGTCACATGGGAAGTCTGTATTCAAATTCCTTAGGAACTGACAAAAAATCCCCCACAGTAGCTTTACCATTCTAAGTTCCCACCAACAGTAAATAAGTATTCCTATCTCTCAACATCCTCTCCAACAGTTACAGTTTGCTGACTTTTTAATAGTGGTTACGCTAACAGGTATGAAATGATATCATTGAACTTTATGTTTGCATTTCCCTAATCAATAGTGGTGTTGAAAATGTTTTCATGTGTGTTTTCACCATTTGTATTTCTTCTTTGGACAATTTTCTTTTCAAGTCTCCAGTTCATTTATTAATTAGGTAGTCTGTGTTTTAATTGTTGAGTTTTGATCTCTTTATATCACATGGATATTAATCCTTCATCAGATATGTGACTGCCAAATACTTTTTCCCATTGAATAGGCTGCCTTTTCACTCTTTTGACAAATTCCTTTGATGTGCATAAGTGTTTAATTTTGAGGAGGTCCCATTTATTGACTTTTTTCCTTTTGTTGCTCTTGTTTTGGATATAAGGTTTAAGAAACTGCCACCTACCACAAGATCTGGGAAATGTTTTCCTACATTTTCTTCTTTTTTTATTTTATTTTTTAATTTATTGAAATATATCACTCATACATGAACATACATAAACAATAACATTTTATTCTAAGAGTTTTATGGTTGTTGCTTTTATTTTTAGGTCCTTGATCCATTTTGAATTATTTTTCTATAAGGTGTGAGATAGGGGTCTTCTTTCTTTCTTTTGGATATGGACATCCAGTTCTCCCAGAACCATTGGTTGAATAAACTGTTCTGGTCCAGGTAGGTGAGCTTCATAGCCTTTTCAAATACCACTTGAGTGTACATAGGAGGGTCTATTTCTGAGTTCTGGATTTGATTCCACTGATCTATCATTCTGTCTTTATGCCAGTACCATGTTGTTTTTACCACTGTAGCTAAGTAATATGCTTTAAAGTCAGAAAGTGAGAGTCCTCCAACTTTGCTCTTCTTCTTAAAGACATTTTTTGCTATTTGGGATGCTTTACCCTTGCCAATAAATTTGATTGTTGGCCTTTTGATTTCTGCAAAAAGGTTTTTGGAGTTTTTATTGTGATTGCATTGAATCTGTAAATCAATTTCGGTAGAATTGACATTTTAACAATATCAAGTCTTCCAATCCATGAGCATGGAGGACACTTCCATTTATTTAGGTCTTCTTTGGTTTCTTTCAACAATGTTTTGTAATTTTCTAAAAACACATCCACATGTCCTTGGTTAAATTTATTCCAAAATACTTGATTATTTTAGTCACTATTATAAAGGGAATTTTTTTCTTATTTTTTCTCAGATTACACATTCATATTGTATATAAATGCCATTGATTTTTGCTTATTAATCTTTTATTCCACTAGTTTGCTAGTCCTGTCTATTAATTCTAGTAGGTTTGTGTGGAATTTTCAGGATTTTCTAAATATAGAATCATATCATCAATGAATAGTGAACGTTTTATTTCTTCCTTTCCTGTTTGGATGATTTTGTTTTTTTCTTTTTTTGCTCTCAAAGCACATTATTTTTGTGTTTTGAAATATTTCACATAAAAACATGTAGCAATATATGTAAAGTATATAGAGTAAAAATAAATTAAAGATCTGTCTTCCCAAGAGCTGGTTTAAAGATAAAACATTAACTCTTTCTATGATTATGTCTGATTATAATTTTTCCCTTGCACCCAGAAGTAACCACTATCATGAATTATGTGCATATCATATTTTATCAGGAAATATATTTTACTATGTAGGTATTATCTCAAAAATATATATTGTTTGGCATTGCATATCTACGAACTTTTTAATAAATTGAAACATACTTTGTGTATCCTTTAACTCTCATTTATAATTGTCATTTATGGTCATAGATAGATCTCTGGTTAATCCATTGTCACTTATTTATATATATATATATTTTTTTTTAAAGGTGCTTAGATTACATAAATATTACTCAGACATTATAGGGATTCCCATGTTCCCCACCTCCCACACTTCCAACAACATCCCACACAACCATCCTTCATCAGTGTGGCGCAATACCCGCAATGGATATACACCTCCTGGGGCCTTGCCACCGAGCATGGAACACAGTTCACATCATAGACCACACTCTCTCCCACACAGTTCTGCATGGTATATGCTGATGCACAATGGCCTGCATCCGTCACCGCAACGCCACACAGGACAACCCCCAAGTCCCAAAAAAAACCCTATATTTCAACTGCCCCTCCTCTCCCTGCCCCAAAAGCATCCAGTGGCCACCGGCTCCACCTCACTGTTACAATTTCTTCCATTGCTTGAATCACAATATGTCTTCAACAGAACACCACCAAGTCCACTCTAGTCCACAGCTCCTCCCCCAATCCTGAGGGGACTGGGATAGTGATGTCCACTCCACCTCCAAGTGAGAGACGGCTTATATCCCATGGATACGGTGGATGGGATTATCCTGCCTGCAGCTGCAGGCCCTCTCTATTCCCTGGGATGGCCGTTGCCCATCATTGTCTCCTCGCCAGGTTTGTTGGATGAGTCCATTGACCTGTAGGTTAGGAGTTGCAGCTCCACCAAGAATCCAGGCACAGGTTTCAGTCTTTCATCATTGAGTACAATGTAGCTGTAGGATTTTCATATATGCGCTTTACTATAAACAGTTTTGTTTTAAATAATGAGCTTTTGGCCAAATGTATTACTTTATTCATTAGCATGGTTTAATTTTTTTGGTAAAATATTGTTATTTGTTCTATATCTCAAATTAAACCAGTGTCATTATTCACCAGGGCTCACAAATTGCATTGGTTCACTTATACAGAGGATTCTTTCTCAGATATGTTTGAGACTGTCCTTTCTGCAATACCATTATTGTTTCAGATTAGCATGCTGTTCCAGCATGTTGTAAGACTGCTACTCTTTACATATCCCTTTTCTCTCAGAATACACATAATAACTAAATCAGGTATTCCCAATAAATTCATTTGTTTGGTCCCAGTTAAAATCTGAGATATCATAGTGAATTGTTACTGGCTGTTTTAAATTTACCTGGGAGCAACATATTTACATCATCTAAAGTATACCATCTGGTTTCTTCCCATGGGGGTTACAGGAAGATTAGGAGAAAATAGCATGCTTCTTAGTCAGAGAACATATCTGTATGCGAACCATGAAGGAAAAGCAGCAAGGAGAAAAGGAACTAGGATAACTTGAAATATTATCATCATGCATTGACACATCATCTGATGCAAAATAGGAAATTCACAAGGTGATTTTAGAATAAGTAGCACCACAGTATAAGCAAGACAGGGATCAACAGACTCCATGTAAATGATCGCTAAATTTGTCCATTTTACTTCCTGGCTTTCTGGACTTTCTCAATTCCCTTGTTCCTGCATTTCTGAATCCTATGGTATCTCTTTCCATAATTCTTATTCAAATGCCATATCTTCTTACAATAATATACAGTTTTCCCATTTTCCTCTGCTCTCTTCCTAAATTGGTCAGGGGAGGTATTATTCCTTTTAATAGAGTTTTACAAAAGTAGTTTTGAATTTCTTCTTTTCTTCTTTGCTTTTCTCTAAATTGTCCCCATACTGAGAAGCTGCTGCTAAGATTCAAATAATAATCAATCTTTGCCATATTACTACTTTTATTCTAACTTGAGTTTGGATGGCTGACAAGCACTGAGACACACATAATTAGATCAAGATTTTGATCTGCCTTTGGGTAGATGCCAATAAATTTTGAGAAAACCTCAAAAACTGCTGACGGAAATCAATGGAGGCACACCATACTTCTGGGGACATGACTTTGATTTCTCCTAGCTCACCTTTAACAGAAAATTGTCAAATAAGGCAGTCAGCCGCCCCTCTCTGTGGGAATCCAAGAGCATTTTTTCTTGCTCTAGTGTCCTGGCCTGTCCTCAGCTGATGCTCTTCAGTGAATCTTTTCATGGAAGTGCTTCTTTCAACATCCACTTGCCTTTGATTTGGCTCTTACCAAAGGTTAATTTCAAAGTGGGCCTTGATGGCTAAACATACTGAACAGAAACCACTCTCCACCCTCTGTTGCACCTCCTTTCCAGTGAGGAAGACGTCTGTTCCCCTCTCAATTGGCTACAGTGAGCGACAGGATTTATTTAGTCTGTTTGCCTTGAGGGTGGGTGATGGGTACCATTCTTCACTGCGAGGTCTAGTAACTCATGATTTTCATTTTGGCTTCTTCATCTCTCTGTCTCTTACCTCCTGAATAATGCACAGCATTCTCCTAGTGTCCAGATCCCCAAAGCAGCTTTCTCAGACAGCTTTTTGGTGTTCTTCCATTGTTTTAGCAAGATAGTTGAGCCCTACCTACCTTCACTGATGCCATCTTCTTGAAAGTCTACAAGGTTTTTGTGGTTTTTAAATAAAATATTTTACTCCCTTTTAAATCTACACCCATATATTTTATCATTTTTCTATAATAAAACAAAATTTTAACTTAATTTGATTTTTGCAACATGTTTTGCTAGAAATTGATGTTTATATATAAATGTTGTACCCTGCACACTTCCTTAATGAAAATTTTACTTTTAATAGATTTTTTTCAGTAAACTCTCTAACATGCAGCACATTGGTAGCAACCTGAGTATCACCAATCAAATGTATTATGTAATATTCTTATTGTTTAAAAAACCTTTGCTTGGAAGTATAAAAACAGGACACAATTTGGGTTGGTACAAGAATCTGTGCTACCCAAATTTTAATTCTAAGACACAAATAAACACCTTTGTTGCCTTACAGCTTAGTTTATTTTTCTGTTGATATTACATTGTGTCAGAAACAGGATCAGAAGAGATTTTCTTTACCATAACTCTGCTGAACTCCCCCGTACTATGATTCCCTTAAAGTACTTCCAGATAGCTCTTGTCTTTTGTGCCCTTCAAAACACAGCCAAATGAAGGAGGATCAGGGATTTCATCTGTTATAGTCATCAAACTAGACAAAGACCAAATTGAGGGCATTATTAAAGATTCCCAAATACTAATGAACATTCAGTAGATTTTGGAAAAATAAACAAAACAAAACTCAATCTTATCATTCAGACTTATGAGCCTTCAGTAATTAATACAAATGACTGCTCGTGAAGGTCATGCCCAAATCTGAATAGACAAAGCTATTTGGAAAGATCCCTCAAACGACTGTTCAAAATGAAGATCTACTGAGAAAACTGAAACATTCAAGATAGCTAAGGAAACTCATAAGTTTATACATGAAGTTTTTGCCAAAATTATTGATTGACATAAAATCCAACAATGTAACAAGAAACTTGATGAACCTATATATGAATATTCTAACAGATTTTTAAAAAGTCTTCTAATAATCTCAGATCTTGACCATATTAACTAATAAACCTCTACTTTTAAAAATTCTACTTGTTTTAATGGCCTTTCATAAGAACTAAGCACCATTCTTAAAACATTAACAACTATATTGGGCCACAGTGGAAACTAATGATATAAGAAATTTACAGATCAATTATATCACACCTTGAAAAGGCTGAGAAAAAGAAATCCCCCCAAGCTTAAACAACACAGAAACAACTAGCACAACCCATGAGTTTCCAATGTAGAAACTATAAATCTCTCAATGAATCCTTTTAATTTACACATAAACACCAGGGTTCTTGGTGCCAGTATTTGTAATTATTGTAAACACCCTGGATATTCCAAAAGAGACTGCCAAAACTCAAAAAAAGAGAAAAGCTTAAGAGCATTAACCCTGAGAATGCTCCCTTTGTTCCTTTAAGAAAGCATCAATGTGATGGTTTAGACTGCTCCAAGGATATGGCAGAGGTTCCTCCAATAGCTCATACCATATATTTAGGTGAAATAGAACTAATATTTGTAACCCAGAGTATATGGGTTCATTAACTCTTCTCTCTGGAGTACAGAAACAATTCAAATGGTGGAAGTTTGCAGCAAATCCATGGATGTCTTTAAATCTCTCCAAATTCCCCATAAATTAAGAACTTTACAAAGCACACATCAATTTTTGTTAGTCCCCTCTGCCCAATTCACCATTTCAGCATCAATTTCCTTGGATTATTCCATACACATATTTCTTTTCAAAATGTAGAAATTAATTTGGAACTCCTAGAACGAGAGTCAACAGACTGAATAAGGAATTATGTCCCATACATCTCCCTGTTCTTTCAGTCAAATAAAAAATTAAACATTGCCCTCTTTATGATAGTATACCAGCCAATTAATGTTCCACATCACCTACTGATATAGGTCACATTCTTTCTGCCTCATCAATTCCTGCTCCAACAGCCTCCTTCTAGAACTTATGCAAATCCAAAACATTCTAACTTTCCCCCTCCCAAGACCAAACATAAATTAAGATGATATTTAGGCCTTGCAAGACATTGCAAATTGGAATATTAAGTTTTCTTTGATGCTCAATCTATATATGCTTTGCTTAAACCTGAACATACTGAGTCCCTATTCGAAATAGGGATGAAACTATTTTGAAACTATTTGAAATTCCTTTAAGGGAATAAAGCATTGTTTGCTCAGCACAGGTGTTCCAGGACACCAAAATTAAAATGACCTCTTTTCCCTTTGTCCATGAATGAGAAAGGAAAGTCTTAGGTGTCCTTACCTAAACACCTGAAGACCACCTTACACCTATAGGATATTATAGCCAGCAATTGGATGTCTTAGCCTAGGGATTTCTCCCCTGAAAAGAGTATATTTCTGTCGCATCAAAACTTTAGAATTAACTGATGAACTAATTATGGGATCTCCCTTAATTATTTATGGCCCACATTGTGTTGAAGCCCTTCTAAATTTTCACTACATTCAACACCTCTTAAACATTAAATTGAGTTATTATGGAATTCTCTTTCTTCCCCATTACAATTTTTCTTGTGTTCATTGTCACAACCTTAATAATGCAACTTCATATTTTTTTGTACAGACAGCACACAGTGCTGACTTTATTTCCAAGTATTAAAGTGTACTAACTAAATTTCACGTGTTACACCTTTTCCATAGCCTTGGTTAGATCTTGAATTATTGCAGAATTCAGCTAATCCAGTGTGCTGATCTTAGCATGCTTAGAGGTAGTATACTTGTTTTTGATAGTTATGTGTTTTGTAAGCCCACAATTCACCATGACTATGTGCTTAGCTAGGTGCTGCATAACAGGAAGAAGGTATTCTTTGGTATATGACATGTAATGCTACAGAGTTGGTGTCCATTCACCTTTTTCAAGAATTTTCAGTGCTAAGTAAAAAGCTCCTGCTGCAGTCTGAGAAGGAGGAAAGTGCACCATATCATAGACCAACATATTCAGTTCCACCAGATATTTGGCCAAAGAATATTGTTCAACATCAACTTCTCCAATCTTGGATGTTCTCCAAAGGAAGTGCAGGGGAAGAGGGTGACCCAGAAAAAAAATTTAAAGCTCTTAAAATCTTCATTTTCATCTGTCTTATCTGGTGCTTGGTTTAAGTATGGTCAGTATTAAAGGCAAAGTTGCCAATTTCTGGAAGATAAATTTCTTCATATTTGCTTGCAATAAACATGGCAGTGACACCAACCAGCAACAGCATCTTTTTGGGTACAAAATTATTCTGCATGAATCAGTCAATGATGGAAACACTCATATATTTAATACATGGTCTGCTCCAGCAGCCTGAAATTCATTTGAACCTGCACTAGCCAGTCATTTAGGATGACTTTCATGGCTCCAGTGGCTTCTCAACCCAGTAGATATTTTGATCTGACTGCTTGCTCTTCCTCAAGTTGTCCAGATAAGCATAGATATCTTTCAATTATTTACTACAAAGATTTGGATCAATTCCATCTGCATCCACATTAGTTACTGCAAGAATTACATTGGAGAAAGCCTGACATAGATAGTCTTCTGCAGTGGCATATCCAGATGTTTTCATTGGGTTTGGAGAGAAAGTATCCACCAAGATAGGCTCAGCCAAATGTTTCTCTTCTTTAATGGGCTCTGACTCTGGCTTTAAATCTGGCTTCAGCACAGGCTAAGGTGGATTTCCAGAGATTTTTGTAGATTTTAGCAGCAACTCTTCCAAGAGATGAAGTTTTTGATTCCTTTTCAGAGGTATTTTGCCCTGTGGGTATTCACTGACTTTTTTAACCAATGTCTCAAAGAGATGTTTTTGGTCTCTTCCCAGTCTTAGAAGCTGCAGTAATAGTCAAAGGACTGCTTTGTGCCTGCCATACTGATCTTCATCTTATTTTCCAGTATTAATTTTCATTTCCTGGTGGCTCAGAACACCATGGCTTACCCTTCAGCAGGCAGCAATTAAGATAGAAGAAGCCATATCCAAGAACCTCTGACAAACTGAGAACCAGAAGCCACCGCTGAACAACAGTGCTCCTTTGCAGCATACCAGGAGTAGCTGGCCCTGCTTCAGGTTTAAACCCAGCACTGTTCCCTCCTCATCTGCTTGTTTGTGGCTTTCACTCCTTTTCCTCTCTTGATTGCATTTCCAGGATGGTCTTGCAAAGACATTCGATATATTGGTGGGGCCAGACAAGGTTATGTTTCTAACTGATTCAAATTGATATAATAATATCTATGTTATTAAAATTAATTTGACTTGATTCTTTTTACTTTTTTGATATGGCAATAAGAAAATATAAAATTACATATGTGGGTCACATCATCATTCTATTGGGCGACACTGGTCAAGACCCAGGGACCCTCTATGCCCTCCAGCTGGTGTGACCTTACTTGAAAAATTCCATAAATGGACCTGAGAGATTTTAGAAGCCTATGTTGTGGTGGATTGTGGGAAGATGACATCAGATTAAGCAGACAAGGCTCAGCTCTCTCACAAAAACAATGAGGAAAGAGCCAAAAGCTGCCCAAGAGAACTCCTTTGGGGGTCAGCAGACCAGGGCAGTGTTTTACAACTTCCAGGAGGGTGAGGGACAGAGAGATGAATAATCTGAATCAACAAACTGTGGTTTACTAAACCTGCCAGCCACCAGTAAGGGCTCCACTCCCTTACCCCTGAGATATTAAGCTGGATTAAAACCTCTAGCTCATTGCAACTGACTGAGAAGTGAGCACATATCTTTCTCATTGTCAGCTGTTACAAGGGAAAGGTAGGTGGATCAGGGTGCTTTTCTTCAGTGAATTCCGCCAGCAGACTGTGCTTTGAATCTAGTCTCTGGCCATACCAAAACAAACCAAGAGAAAAACAAGAGAAAACCAAGAGAAATACACCTCTGGGGAAAGGTGTATGAATGAGAGCCATCTGCTGGCTGGTCCAGAAAATGCATGGATAAAGACTGCTTTTAGGGCTCTCTCTTCTCAACCTCTGAGAGAAAATCTGCACCCCAAATAGGGAGTTCATGGCATGAGTTTAATAACTTAAGGTGGACAATTTTAAATATGTAGGATAAATTGAACTAATTATCAAAGAAGAGCTGTTAAAAAAATAGTAACAATAGGCAAGAGAGAGAACTTGGCCATCAGTGTAAATTCACCAACATATTCAAATGCATAGATGGAGCAAAAAATTAAAAGCCATACTAGGAAATGGGAAGAAATAGCCAATACAAAGGAAGAAAACAAATATCCTGAAGAGATACAGGATTTAAGACAATTATTCAAAGATAATCACATGACTCTCCTAAATCAATTTAAATAATTCAAAGAAAATTCGACTAAAGATCTAAAAGATATGAAGACGACACTGGGTGAGCAGAAACAAAATTTGGAAGTGTGCAAAGAAAAGTAATAGATCTTATGGGACTGAAAAATCATGATGTATAAGATTAAAATTATATTAGAGGCACATAAGAGTAGATTTGAATTGCTCAAAGACAGAATAAGTGATTTCCAAGACAGAAGATCTGAACTGGAAAATGCAGAAGAACATAAGGATAAAAGAATGGAAATAATGGAACAGGGTCTCAGGAAATTGAGTGACAATGTGAAATGCAAAACCGTACATATTATTGGTGTCCCAGAAGGAGAAGAAAAGAAGGCAAAAAGATTATTTGAGAAAATAATGGCTGAAAATTTCCCTATCCTTATGAAAGACAAAAATATCAATATCAAAGGACAACACACCCGAAAAAGAAGAAATCCAAGTAGACCTACCCTGACACAGCTACTATTCAGAATGACAAATATCAGAGATAAATAGAAAGATTCTGAAGGCAGCAAGAGAAAGCAAAGCATCACAGGCAAGTGAAACTTGATAAGATTAAGTGCAGACCACATATCGGAAAACATTTAGGAGAGAAGAAAGTGGTATGATGTATTTAAGGTCTTGAAATAGAAAAACTGCCAGCCAAGGAATCTCTATCTGGCAAAACTGCCCTTCAAAAATGAAGAGAAGTTCAAAGTCTTCACAGAAAAACAAAAACTGATAGAGTATTTTACTAAAAGACCAGATTTACAAGAGATAATAAAGGGAGAGCTGTAGTCTGAAAGGAAAAAAGCAGAGTTGAGAGACTTGGAGAAGAGTGTAGAAATGAAGATCACTAGAAAGGGTAAAGTAAAAGGTAAAAAGATAGAAAATATTATGATATGACATCAGAAAGTCAAATGTCAAAATCGATGTTGATAATAATGCATTTACAGTAATAACATTAACATTCCCCAATCAAAAGGCATAGATTGATAGAATGGATGAAAAATTATGAGCCTTCTATATGTTGTCTACAAGGGACTCAACTCAGAGGTAAGGACACAACCAGGTTAAAAGTGAAAGGTTGGAAAAAGATATTGCATGAATATAGTAACCAAAAAAGAGCTGAAGTAGCAATACTAATATCAGACTAAAAAGATTTTAAATGAAAAACTGTTAAAGGGATGAAGAAGGTAATTATATATTAATAAAAAGGGTATTTCAACAAAAAGAAATAACTATACTAAATATTATGCACACTACCTCAGTGCCCCAAGATACATGAGAAAAGCACTGGCAAAACTGAAGGAAGAAATAGATGTTTCTACAATAATACTTCAAGAATTCAATACAACACTTTCAGTATTGGATAGAACATCTGGACAGAAGATAAATAAAGAAACAGAGAGCTTGAATAATATAAATGAACAAGACCCCTCAGACATCTATAGAGCAATTCACTCCAAAACAGCGGGATATCCATTGTTTTCAAGTGTTCATTGGATCTTTCTCCAAGATAGACCATATGCTGGGTCACAAGACAAGTCTCAATAAATTTAAAAAGATAGAAATTACACAGAACACTTACTCCACTCATAACAGAATGAAGCTAGAAATCAATAATAGAAAAGGGAAAATTCATAAATATATGGAGAATAAACAACACACTATTAAATTATCAGTGGATCAAAGAAGAAATTGCATGAGCATTCAGCAAGTATCTTGAGATGTATGATAATGAGAACACAACATATTAAAATCTATGTGACACTGCAAAAGCAATGTTGAGAGGGAAATTTGTAGCACTCAATGCTTACATTACAAAGAGAAGAAAATGCTAAAATTGAAGCTCTAACTGCACACCTACAAGAATTAGAAAAAGAAGAGCAAACTAACCCCAAACCAGGCCAAAGGACAGAAATAGTAAAGATCAGAGCAGAAATAAATGAAATCAAGAACAAATTAAACAATTGAGAGAATCAACAAAACCAAAAGTTGGTTCTTTGATAAGACCAACAAAATAAAAAAAAAAACCCTCAG